>LPNX011057995.1:0-22464 GCA_001517045.1 Pseudotsuga menziesii | reverse complement strand
AATAAACAAAATAAACATAACCATATGGTATACAATAAACATATGTTTTATGGTATACAATCATAATGCAACATGTAAACACCTCCAACTCGAACCTAAACTATTGACCGACCTAGGCCTGAGTTCATTCATGGAGGGCTATCAAAAATTCATGGATATTTCCTTCTCAAATTACCCAGATAGCAGACTGTTGGCACCAGATAACTAGTACAGAGTGTGCCTACATAGAAAGCCTTGAATTTGTTTGTACGGATGAAAAGAGCAGGAATGTGGTTGAACGAACTCACATTGGTAAGTGCAGTCAAGGTAGTCGCTATTATTTTGGCATTGGAAGAGAGAATACAGGTCCATGCTGGTCTTGTCAATACAGGATTTGATTCATATATCTTTGTGGGTAGCACCCTTGTTGATATGTATGCCAAATGCAGGGTTGTTGAGGATGCAAGGAAAGTGTTTTACAATATTCCTGAATGGAATGTGGTTTTGTGGAGTCATATGATTGTAGGGTATGCTCTGAATGGGAATGTTGAAGAGGCTCTCACTATTCAGATGACTCTTTATTCTATCTACGATATCATTTTTTATGGATACTACTTTACATATCAGGGGTCTCCTACTTTTAGTGTGCTCATAAAGGCCAGTATTTCTCTCTCATTGCAGTCCCACCCCCACTGCTCTTGATTCATCTACCCGCGGCCTTGCCTAAAATAAAATCTATTTCCAAGTCATAACTAAATGGGGTGAATGTGTTGGCAAGCGTTGATGATGGGATGAGGCCGAATGCTTTTACTTTTTCGACAGTGCTTCTGATTTGTGCAAACATCAAGGCTTATGATCAGAGTAAGCAAGTTCATCATCTTTGAATGCTAATATTGTTTCTCCCCATTTCATTATTTTTATATTCCCTAGGAAGATTGGGTGTGCTTCAAAGTTCATAACTTCAAATTTTTATTGATTATTAGAATTAAATAACAAAACTTGTTATCAATACCTGCATCAATTGCGATGAGTATGTGTATTCTTCTGATTATAACTTCATGACATTAAGGAAAAACACTTTGATGCCCAATTGAATTTCAGGATACAGTGTATACATGCATATTGATCTGACATCATCTCAAGATTGCTAAATGTTTCATTAGACACACTTCATTTTACATTTTACAGATCTTGCATGCCAAAGCACAGGCAAGTTACTACTAAGAGTGTTCCTGAACTAGAGTGATGCCAGACATTTTGGTACAAATTTGATGAAAACTTCCAAAGGCGTTGTCAAATGGTTTAGGCATGCGTGTGTATGTTATAAACGAAAATCATAATAATCTATTGGGGTTGATCTTAAATATGATAGTATCAATATAACAGTTCAGGAGCCATCATATAATTCAAAACTTCTAAAAAATAACTTAGGAAATGTAGATATCGAATCTTTTGAATGGTTTGAATGGTTTGAATACACTTGGGATATTAGAGGTCCTTGTAATCCTACCTGAGACTTAAACCAACAGACATATTTTATGGAAACTGTTGTCTCCATGTTTTGCAAAATGTTGAATCCCATTGAGGCTTACATGTAATCGTTTTGAAGCCTAATGTTATCCAACTTTTTTAACCATAGTTGGGTTACCTAAGGAGCTGTCGGTTGAAAGACTTGTTCAAAGTCTGATTCCAGTGTATCAGTTGATCCGTCTACTTGTCTATCCAATATTGGCTAATCATTTTTTTATTTGAATAATTTTGACCATGGCCTCGCGGGGTTTGTAATAAAATGTGCTAGTAGGATATTTTTGAGTGGTTCGGTCTCCTAAGACGTAGAATCACAAATAGGGTATTCCAGGGAGTTTTCTGCCCCTGACAATTATGCTTTGCCTTCAGCCGAGTATAATTGACGAGGTTTTCTCCCGCTTCCTCCAAAGCTGGAATGCCCGATGTTGAATTCTAGGCCTTGGGGGGTTATTAGAGCCCAACTGAGTGTTATAAGCCTACTAGACATTATTTAGATAGATCATGGTCATGTCCTAAGTCATCTAGCCACATAAAAAAAATTTGAAAAAATCTTTTTCGAACAGTGAAAAATTATTTTTTTAATTTTTTTAATTTTTAATTACTTTTCCTAAGTTTTTTGGGTTAATTTTTCCATAAATTAAACGGAAAAAACCTGTTCGTGATATGGACTTAGAATTCAGTGACTGAAGGCTCTAACCTTAAGCCAAAAATCATTCTTGATCAGCCAGCCACTCAAAGCCAACTTTCAGATTAGCAATCGGACACATAATGCCATTTTACTCAAACAAGTCAGTTTTGAGTAAAAAATGATTTTTAGTAAAAAATGATTTTTATTAAAAAAAATGATTATTTTGGAGAAAACTGAAAATCTCCAAATTAATCCAAATTCAGTAAAATAAAAGGCTAAATGACATCTCATGGAACACTTATGATGATTGGAGTTATCATAACTTAGCTTCAGTCATCATTAAGAGAGCAATTAATTTATTATCAGTTATCAGACATGTCATCTCTAGCTAAAGATGAGATGGAGAGCTCTCATTGGTTCGGTGATTTGATCGAGGTGAAGACTGAAGCTTACACCATTAGTGGGCTTTCCAAACCTAGCTCAGGCTCTTGCCAGACCTAAAGTATGAGCTTACCTACATCCAGACTCACACATGTGGCCTCATCCTTGGCTTGTTTTCAGTGCACAGGTTTGGAGTGGGGGCACCTTGCCTGGGTGGAGGCCTCCCCTCACTCCTGGTTCTTCGGTTTAGGTCTGGGCTCTTTGTTAGGTGGCTAAGCTGGTTAGGGTTGGATTTTTGGTTTTAGGGTTTTAGCACTCTCTCATTTGTTAAATAGAAGCTCTTTCAGCTCTATTAGGATGGGACTTTTGTAGCAGAGTTACTCTGAGAAATTTGTATCAAGCATTTTCTTTAATTTGTTAATAAAGATCAGACTTTGGAGGTCCATGAGATCTTGGATATGGTATTCTTTTGCAATTGGTTGAGGTGATATTGTATCTAACCCCTTTTTTTTAAAAATGCTTATGTGAGATTAAATTGTTTATTTGTTAGCTCAAGAGGGCCATTGGTGGCACAGTAGAACAATAATTTGTAGTTCAACTTGATTGTTTATGCGAAGTAGATTAGTATTTTGATGGACATGAGTAACCAGTATATACGTAATGTTGATCATGATTCAATTTTATTAGCATACTAGCATGTATTTTGATCTCACGTTTTGTTTTGAGTTGTAGTGTGTTTTCAGGCTTCAGAGGTTGAAGAAGGGTGTGAGCTCAGTTGCTTCTATCCCAGGATTCAAGCAACCTTTTTAATCTAACACTTTCATTGCAGGACCTACAAAGATCTTCTTCTTCAAAATACAAAAAGAAAGCTGGGAGCCTAGCTCTCTCTCTTGGGTTCCATCCATAATTTCAAATACTTTCTTGGTTATCGAACTTCCCTCTTCTAGTTCTCTCTTTGCTTCTTGATCCCCTTGTTTTTATTTCTTTCTATCCTTTTCCTCCTTGCTTGGTTTTTCCCTTTCTTATCTTTTCTTCATCGCTTCCCCATTTTACTCTTTTTACCACTCATTTTCTTCTTTTTGGAGAGCCCTAGTGTGCCCTAGTTTATGCCTCTTTTTTCCCTAGTTTTTGGCCCTTCTTCCATCTTGTTTTTGGCCTTTTCTTTCCCTTTTTGTTTGCTGTCCTGTTTTTTGATTTTTATGACAACCATCTTCCTTCTTCATCGCTGCCCCATTTTCATCATTTTTTATACTCCTTTGGCCTCATAGTTGGCTGCCCTATTCTTCCATTTTCTTGTCTTTGACCTTCTCTTTGTTTTCCTTCCTTCTTCCTATCCTTTTCTTCTTATTTTCAGCCTTCTTTGCCTTACACTTTTTCTCTCATTCAAACTTCTTCTTTTCCCTTTTTGCAAAGTTCGAGAAAAGTTTCAAGTAAAAGTAAATCACTCTCCTTTTTTTTACACAAATTTTAATGATAGTAGAGTTGTATGCTTTTATTTGAAAATCCCTTTCAGGAATTAAATTCCTAAAGGAAAATTGTAATAATTTCAATAAAGTACTTTTGTTTGAGTGGGGTTTTTAAGTCTCCACTCTCATTCTCCCCCTTTTGGGGAGGCTTGTGTTGTGTTTACTTATGTATGCTTAGGTTAGATTTGCTTGTCTTCATCATTATTTGCATCTTATGCTTAGAGTATTAATTGTTAATCCATCACTTCTAATTCATTAATTAATTTTATTACTCTTTTAAATTGTTTATCTTTCTAAGTAAATCGACAGCTTAAATCTCTTGAATCACACCATAAGGTGGATCAAGAGTGCTCTTTGTCGGAGAGTTTAATAAGTCATCTTTGCCTTTTTATTCACATTGTTTAATCAATTAACTCTTAAGTAAGACTCTTGAACTTGCAAAAACACAAGTCAAGAGCACTCTCTATCAGAGAGCATCCTAGGTTTGCATAATCCCTGCATTAGTCTCATCTAGATTAGCTAAGTCTCTTGAACCACAGTCATAAGGCAGGGTCAAGAGTGCTCTCTGTTGGAGAGTCTTAATTAATCAACTTAATAAAACCTTCAACACACACACCCTTTTTAATTAATTAACTCCCTCCCCTCATTGTCGGCGTATGCTCTGACCGATCCTAGATTGGAATACCTAGAAATGACACTGGATCTTTAAACCCTACAAGAGTAATTTAATAATAATTAAACACCCGTAACCAGCACACTGGCGTTGTATGGATTCTTCCAAAGTAATTCCTAGTAGGGGCGCCAGAACCTCCCGCTGTCTTAGATTCTCGGCTAGCTAGTCAATCTTGGTGATACCAGCCTGGGATAATGGGCGGGCCCAACATGTCTTCAATGGAGGGAACTTAGAAGAGTCTACCTGCTTTGACAAACTTTTGTTGACACTCTAATCAAGACCACTATAAAAAAAATTTAAAATCTACCAAGAGCACTTGCAAAACGTAATACTCACTAGCTTGATTCCTAGACTTTATTTCATGCATTTATTTGACTCCATAAGGCATTGGTCCTTTGTTATATTTGATTAATTTTCTATCGTGATCAACTGTCTATGGGCCATTTCAATTGATTTTATTTGAATGCTTAAGTTATAAGTTTGGAATCTTTGCTTATATGTGTGATCTCTTATTAGAAATGTGGATTGCTTTGATTAATCTTCATCCCCCTAATATTAATCATTTTAAATCATAGTAACTCCTAAACAACACCCATCTACATCAAGAAACATCTAAAAATTAACTTAAAACATTGAGCCATAGAAAACTCTCTGTTAGGGACTACCCCCCTTGGCTTCGTTAGGAGTTAGCCTAAACGGAGGAGCTAGGAGTAGGTGACAATACCTAGCTCTGTGCTTGCGCCCAAGGTCACACCTCTCCCACTTTCCCAAGTGAGGAGACAACTTTTGGAAGATTTCTGCTGCTGGTGTGCAATCGGCAGACAACATCTTTTGGCACCGTTGCCGGCGACAAATCTTTTTGTTCCTGGACGACCTTTGTTTCTTTTAGTTTTTTACCTTTTTAGCCTTTTTGGTAGATTTTTAGTCCAATCACTCTCTGAAATTAGACTTAAGTCCACCTGGTGACTCCACTGTCAGTTAACACCTCAAGGTATTCTACTAGAAGAAACTCTTTAGGTTTGGTCAATTTCATCCCTGACCCTAAAAAGGTCTTAAGGAGGAGATTAAACAAACTACCTTCTCACAGGATCCTTGCAGAACTTGGATCTGAGTCTGTTTCAGACATCCATCTTTTATTTCCAGAAAACTTAGAAAATTTGCAAAATAATAACTGTTTCCTTAATCCAATGGGTGAGTTTCTTACTCAACTCAGCTTTGCTCAGATAGCAGGTCATCCTCATGATATCCCTAACAAGGCTATCGACAAGATTACAACATATAATGGAACTGATGCCTCCCTCTCTGTTGAGCAGCATATCAAGAATTTCACCAGACACTGTGGTGCCCATGTTAGGGGTACTGATAGGCATGAAGATGTTTACATGACCTTGTTTTCCTTGTCTTTGGATGGAAAGGCTGGCAACTGGTACGATAATTTGCTGGACAATTCTTTCACCACCTTAGCAGACTTCAAGGATGCTTTCCTTAGAAAGTTTGGTAGCATAAAGGAGCCTAGACATCTAATAGCAGCTTTGACCAGCATAAAGAAGTTTGATACGGAAACCATGGATGAATTCAACGATAGGTTCAAAGAGTTATAAAATTCCATCCCTGCTACTTATGCTCCTCCTATAGCTTCCACTTTGGATTATTACATTGAAGCATTGAGTGGCAAGATCCAGTACCAGATTAGAGACAAGGAGCCGACCACATTACTTCAGGATCAGAATTTGGCCATTAAAATTGATCAGAATATGCAGTCGTTTGGTGAATCTAACCTCCAGGGTTATTCAAGGTCTTCAACTCCTTTGAAAATTAGTGAACCTAAAGACAAGGATCCTTTAGCAGCTATGAAGGATGCCTATGAAAAACAAATGATTGAAATGAAAAGGGAGATGAAGAAAAATATGGACAAAGCAGAACATAAACACTTAGTACAATTGAAGGAGATTCAAAATAGGGTGATTACAATGGAAAGAACTCAACCTCCGCCACCTCCTAGAGCTTTCCCTACAAAACCAACATGGCAGAGAAAGAACCCCAACCATGAGAAGAGGCCTCCTCATCAGCTAGAGGCCACTAATGTGGTTGAAACTTACACACCATTTTGTAGGGCATGTGAAGACCTTCATGAAGAATCTTCCTGCTATTATGCATGCTATATTCAGGAGCATGGTTTTCCAGAGGGTTGTGGTCCTAAAGCATCATCAAGCGAGCCTGAGTACATAAACTATGTAGATGACATGCATGATATTTCTAGAGAAAGTTGGAGAGAGGAAAAATAGTATTCAAGAGAGATTGAATACATTAACGAAGTTGGACAGATCCATCCTATCACCACAGAAACCCGGTGTCAAGTCGAAGATTTTAGTCAACAATTGGATAACGTCACTGAAAAATTTAGCACTAATCCTACTAATGAGCATAATGATGATAGTTTGGAAGGTTTACTACCTTGTGACCTTTTTTTTGAAGAAGATGACTATGATCATGAGGAGGGATATAGCCAGGAATTTGATACAAGTGAGGAAGAACCCCTTTCTTCTGAGATGGATGATAACTACAAGAATTTAATTGAGAATCCAATCTTAGAAGTTTCATGTGATGAGAGTCCTCCATGCTCTCCACCGAATGACAAATATTTGGAAAGTTGGGTCCCATGTGATATCTTTGAAACCCAACTTTTTGAAGAAGATTGTTTTGAGCAGAATGAGGAGTGTAGCCAGGGACTTGATACCAGTGATGAGGCATCTCTCATATCCGACATAGATGGCGATGATGACTATTGGACTTTTATTGAAAATCCAACCTATGATACTTTTGAAAATATTTTTGAGAATCTCATTTATGATGTGTCCAACACGGGGAGTTGTTATTCTGAGACTTATAAAGAAGAGTAGTTGGAGTTTTCCTATGATCAGTCAGAATTGTATCTAAGTATCGGTAATAAGGATTTGAAAAAGCAGTGTGGTAAAGAGTCAGATGGGATACAACTAGTTGAAGTTTTTTTCTCAACCCTCGTCTTCACATATAGATGTTCCTTATGTTTTGGAGCACCTTGGGGCTTATACAACAAGTTATTATTTGATAAGCCTTGATGCTCAACATGATGGAGTAGTCGACCTGCTACATTATCTCGATTTGTATACCAGCACTATCTAGTCATGGATAGAAGCATCCTGCGCAAGTCTCTACCAGTTTGGGAAGAAGTTTGATGACATTCTTCATGCCTATGATTCCCCATCCAGCCCGCCCATTCTGGATCATCACGCAGGTTTGCATTTTCTGGAAATTGTGTCCTTACTTTGGCTGGTAACCGAAGACAAGGCAAAACCTTTTCATATTAATAAAATGCTTAGGTGGCTACACTGGATTTATGATTACACCTAACCTTTTTTGTATCATGCTTAGAGTAGGAAAATATGCTCCTTAAAGTGAGCATTTATTTTAGCATTTTCTTTATGTACTTAGAAATAAATAAATTTTTCAGTTAAGTTTTCTTTGAATAAAGCAAATTTTGGATCATTAGCTTTTTTTCATGAAACTTGTGCTACTAAGGTTTTTTGTAAAGTTGAGATGTTTTTACAGGATATGGAACCCAGAGATTCTGGGGTTCTCGTATGCTCTCCTTGCATAAGAGACTAGATCAAGCACACGTCCCATAGTTGGAGCTAGATGTTATCCAACTTTTTTTACCATAGTTGGGTTACCTAAGGAGCCGTCGATTGACAGACTTGTTCAAAGTCTGATTCCAATGTATCAGTTGATCCGTCTACTTGTCTAGCCAATATTGGCTAGTCATTTTTTATTTGAATAATTTTGACCATGGCCCCGCGGGGTTTGTAATAAAATGTGCTAGTAGGATATTTTTGAGGGGTTCGGTCTCCTAAGACGTAGAATCGCAAACAGGGTATTCTAGGGAGTTTTTTGCCCCTGACAATTCTGCTTTGCCTTCAGCCGAGTATAATTGACAAGCTTTTCTCTCGCTTTCTCCGAAGCTGGAATGCTCGATGTTGAATTCTGGGCCTTGGGTGGTTATTAGAGCCCAACTGAGTGTTATAAGACTACTATACATTATTTAGATAGACCATGGTCATGTCCTAAGTCATCTAGACACAAAAAAATTTCAAAAAAATCTTTTTCGAACCCTGAAATTTTTTTTTTAATTACTTTTCCTAAGTTTTTTGGGTTAATTTTTCCATAAATCAAAAGGAAAAAACCCGTTCGTGATTTGGACTTATAATTCAGTGATTGAAGGCTCTAAATTTAAGCCAAAAATCATTCTTGATCAGCCAGCCAGTCAGAGCCAACTTTCAGATCAGCAATCGGACACATAATGCCTTTTTACTCAAAAAAGTTAGTTTTGAGTAAAAAAATGAGTTTTAGTTAAAAAATGATTTTTATTAAAAAATGATTTTTATTAAAAAAAATGATTATTTTGGAGAAAACTAAAACTCTCCAAATTAATCCAAATTCAGTAAAATAAAAGGCTAAATGACATCTCATGGAACACTTATGATGATTGGAGTTATCATAACTCAGCTTCAATCATCATTAAGAGAGCAATTAATTTATTATCAGTTATCAGACATGTCATCTCCAGCTAAAGATGAGATGGAGAGCTCTCATTGGTCCGGTGATTTGATCGAGGTGAAGACTGAAGCTTACACCATCAGTGGGCTTCCCAAACCTAGCTCAGGCTCTTGCCAGACCTAAATGATGAGCTTACCTACATCCAGACTCACACGTGTGGCCTCATCCTTGGCTTGTTTTCAGTGCACAGGTTTTGAGTGGGGGCACCTTGCCTGGGTGGAGGCCTCCCCTCACTCCTGGTTCTCCGGTTTAGGTCTGGGCTCCTTTTTAGGTGGCTAAGCTGGTTAGGGTTGGTTTTTTGGTTTTAGGGTTTTAGCACTCTCTCACTTGTTAAATAGAGGCTCTTTCAACTCTATTAGGATGGGACTTTTGTAGCAGAGTTACTTTGAGAATTTTGTATCAAGCATTTTCTTTAATTTGTTAATAAAGATCAGACTTTGGAGGTCCATGAGCTCTTGGATATGGTAGTTTTTTGCAATTGGTTGAGGTGATATTGTCTCTAACCCCTAATTTTTTTTTTAATGCTTATGTGAGATTAAATTGTTTATTTGTTAGCTCAAGAGGGCTATTGTTGGCACAGTAGAACAATCATTTGTAGTTCAACTTGATTGTTTATGCGAAGTAGATTAGTATTTTGACGGACATGAGTAATCAGTATATACGTAATGTTGATCATGATTCAATTTTCTTAGCATACTAGCATGTATTTTAATCTCACATTTTGTGCTGAGTTGTAGTGTGTTTTTAGGCTTCACATGTTGAAGAAGGGTGTGAGCTCAGCTGCTTCTATCCTAGGCTTCAAGCAACCTTTTTAATCTAACACTTTCATTGCAGGACCTACAAAGATCTTCTTCTTCAAAATACAAAAAGAAAGCTGGGAGTCTAGCTCTCTCTCTTGGGTTCCATCCATAATTTCAAATACTTTCTTGGTTACCAAATTTCCCTCTTCTAGTTCTCTCTTTGCTCCTTGATCCCCTTGTTTTTCTTGCTTGCTATCCTTTTCCTCCTTGCTTGGTTTTTCCCTTTCTTATCTTTTCTTCATCGCTGCCCCGTTTTACTCTTTTTACCACTCATTTTCTTCTTTTTGGACAGCCCTAGTGTGCCCTAATTTATGCCTCTTTTTTGCCTCTTTTTGCCCTAGTTTTTTGCCCTTCTTCCATCTTGTTTTTGACCTTTTCTTCCCCTTTTTGTTTTCTGTCCTATTTTTTGATTTTTATGACAGCCATCTTCCTTCTTCTTTGCTGCCCCATTTTCATCATTTTTATACTCCTTTGGCCTCATAGTTGCCTGCCCTATTCTTCCATTTTCTTGTCTTTGACCTTCTCTTTGTTTTCCTTCCTTCTTCCTATCCTTTTCTTCTTATTTTCAGCCTGCTTTGCCTTACACTTAAGTTCTCATTCAAACTTCTTCTTTTCCCTTTTTGCAAAGCTCGAGAAAAGTTTCGAGAAAAGTTTCAAGTAAAAGTAAATCACTCTGCTTTTTTTGAAGCAAATTTTAATGATAGTAGAGTTGTATGCTTTTATTTGAAAAGCCCTTTCAGGGATTAAATTTCTAAAGAAAAATTGTAATAATTTCAATAAAGTACTTTTGTTTGAGTGGGGTTTTTAAGTCTCCACTCTCATCCTCCCCCATTTGGGGAGGCTTGTGTTGTGTTTACTTATGTATGCTTAGGTTAGATTTGCTTGTCTTCATCATTATTTGCATCTTATGCTTAGAATATTAATTGTTAATCCATAAATTCTAGTTAATTAATTAATTTGATTACTCTTTTAAATTGTTTATCTTTCTAAGTAAATCAACTGTTTAAATCTCTTGAATCACACCATAAGGTGGATCAAGAGTGCTCTCTGTCAGACAGTTTAATGAGTCATCTTTGCCTTTTTATTCACATTGTTTAATCAATTAACTCTTAAGTAAGACTCTTGAACTTGAAAAAGCACAAGTCAAGAGCACTCTCTATCGAAGAGCATCCTAGGTTTGCATAATCCATGCATTAGTCTCATCTAGATTAGCTAAGTCTCTTAAACCACTGTCATAAGGAAGGGTTAAGAGCGCTTTCTGTCGGAGAGTCTTAATTAATCAACTTAATAAAACCTTCAACACACACACCCTTTTTAATTAATTAACTCCCTCCCCTCCTTGCCGGAGTATGCTCTGACCGATCCCAGATCGGAATACCCAGAAATGGCACTGGATCTTTAAACCCTACAAGAGTAATTTAATATTACTTAAACACCCATAACCAACGCACCGGTGTTGTATGGATTCTTCCAAAGTACTTCCTAGTAGAGGCGCTGGAAACTCCTATTGTCTTAGATTCTCGGCTAGCTGGTCAATCTTGGCGATACCAGCTTGGGATACTGGGCGGGCTCGACATGTCTTCAACGGAGGGAACTTAGAAGAGTCTCCCAGCTTTGACAAACTTTTGTTGACACTCTAAGAAAGACCACTATCAAAAACTTTTAAAATCTACTAAGAGCACTTGCAAAACCTAATACTCACTAGCTTGATTCCTAGACTTTATTTCATGCATTTATTTGAATCCATAAGGCACTGGTCCTTTGTTATATTTGATTAATTTTCTATCTTGATTAACTGTCTATGGTCCATTTCAGTTGATTATATTTGAATGCTTAAGTTATAAGTTTGGAATCTTTGCTTATCTGTGTGATCTCTTGTTAGCAACTTGGATTGCTTTGATTAATCATCATCCCCCTAATATTAATCATTTTAAATCACAGTAACTCCTAAACAACACCCATCCGCATCCAAAAACATCTAAAAATTAACCTAAAACATTGATCCATAGAAAACTCTTTGTTAGGGACTACCCCCTTTGGCTTTGTTAGAAGTTAGCCTAAATGGAGGAGCTAGGAGTAGGTGACAGTACCTAGCTCTGTGCTTTCCCCCAAGGTCACACCTCTCCCACTTTCCCAAGTGAGGAGACAGCTTTCAGAATATTTCTGCTACTGGTGTGCAATCGACAGACAACACCTGACATTTGGTAGACTGGTTGTGGTTGCATTTTCATGTACTGTGCACTATGAATTTTGCTTCATTTAACTATGTAGTGTGTACTTTCTTCCATTTTTATTGCTGTGTGCTCTGAACTGAATGACAGCCTTGTAGGTGACTACACCACTTGCAACCCCTATCCTTAAAGATTTGGGTCACAGAGTATAATTATGACATGAATGTGGTTGTTGTATAGTTGATTTCCTATATATTTCAATGCTGCTATTCTATTTAATGGAAGACATTTCTATTATTCCACACCATGAATATAGCAAGTTGTTTGCTTTAGAGATAGTAGAATTTTTATTTATAATCTGTTTCCATTCTGCTTAAATGACTCAATGAAGTGCAAAGTAGCTAAATAAGCTTTTAAACAGTGCCTGTAATATCTTTTCTGATTTATTTCCCTTGCTTTTGTAGGTGGTCTGTGTTCTATCTGTCTACAATAATAAATACAAGTCACATCGGATTACAGTATGCAGTTATTGGAGTTTCTTGTGTTTGACATCAATTTTTTGTTACTTTTCAAAAAGGAATTGTAAACATGCATTTTTTTTGGGAGTTTGCATCATTGCGAGGTAAATTTATCACCATATTTTATTCTTAAATTTATGTTCTCTGCTTAGTTTTTTAATTTAATTTTACATGGTATCATATGGCTGCATTTAATATGCAGAAGGGTTCGATGTGGAAGGAAAATATTGAGCTTGTAATTGATCAGGTAAAATGCTGCTTAGTTTTTTTTCATACCTTAGTTTTAATGAATCCCGTTTTTTAAGGATCATGGGTCTTCTTGCCTTTATCATGGCTGCTGAGTACATACAGTGATCATTTTTTATTGCTTTCAGTATACCTTGGAAGAAATATTGGTCCATTATGTGTAGTTATTTTATAATCATCATAGAATGTAAAGGATCTTGCAAATCTGATACAGTAGGCAACACCATATCCAAATTCTCTTTAAATAAGATAACTGGTGAATCCTTTTCCACGCCCATCAAATATCCATTATTTTATAAATCTACCAGAGTTGCAATCCACATATATCCACTGTTTTTAAGGTACTTTAAACCCCTTTTATTTGGTGAAGTTCACCCATTGGGTTAGGTGGTTAATATGCATTTTATTTCTTTTACTACTATTTTCTTTCACTAATTTGTAGTATTGATTATTTAATACTTATTCATGTCATGTAGTTATTTTACTTTTCTTCTTCTCATATCATTTAGTTCTTTTTGATTCCATCCTGCAGCATAGTGCATGGGCAGCCAATGGCATCAAGGCGTATGGAACTCCTGAGTACAAATCAAACATGGACAATGAAAGAAGCGCTTCATCATCTGAACATGAAAGTCAATAAGTAATTGAATACATTTTGTGTCTACACTAACATTTTGTAAGATTAATTCATTCTCTGTTTCTCCAATAAGTAATATTAATACAAAAGGGGCTTTCTTTAGCAGAGTTATCATCTTGACCCCTTGAGTATGAGTTTCCCACTTAAGGAGATATATATTGATAAATAAAAATCTCAATTTTCCAATCATGAGTTGGCTTCATCTTTGTAGTAAATAATGGTTATTTGGGTAATTGGGGTCCATAGCTATTTTGGCTAGGTTTCCCCAATGCCCATATACAGTCTTGTCGTCAATAGTTTTTGATAAAATCTAAAAAATCTTGAGATGTAAAATTTGGAAGTTTTGTATTGAGGGAGGTAAAAAAATGGATGTGTGTTAAGAGGGTTGTTTTGGTGGTAAAGCTTAGTAGCATTAATTTTAGGAGTCAATAATGTTTATGCCACTGCATGTGTTACTAACATGTGAGCAAGGTAATGATAATTTAAACCCTTGAGGTTAGGTGGTTAAACCCCTCAACCACATAATGGAGCTATACATGCTGGAATGGTGAACTATGTGAGTATGAGAGATGTCACATCGCAACATTTATTTCTTTATCTTATCTCTCCACCTTCTTTGCATTCCATTTTCCTATAGCTCCGAGAGATTGTTTTTTCATGGCTTCTTGAAAAAGCTTGCATGGAATCCTACCCAATGTAGGGTTTTGTCATCAACAATTTCCCTTAGCACCATTGCCTACTCATCACGAGTAAGAGCTTGCTCACATGCCTTGACATGCTTATCTGAAAGTTGATGGAATACTAAGTCC
This sequence comes from Pseudotsuga menziesii, assembly GCA_001517045.1. Lineage (NCBI taxonomy): Eukaryota > Viridiplantae > Streptophyta > Pinopsida > Pinales > Pinaceae > Pseudotsuga > Pseudotsuga menziesii. Next base: position 8,036 of record LPNX011057995.1, on the reverse strand, counting down.
AAGCATTTCTACATGTCCACCTCACTATCTTCTATTCATTTTCGGTATTGAAAAAAATCGTATAGTGACTAACCAATTCATTGTTAATCTCCTCGTGGCAAGTGACTTGACTAGTCATGGTTTTGACTTAAGCAATTTATTTGCTTGATTTCTTTGGTGTCTAGGTATTTGAAGCAGGCTTTTGTTGGCCCATCACTGGCCTTCAGCCAAAGAAGGTGGGCTCTAAGTTGTCGGTCATGGCCATTGTGTTCAAGTACCATATTCATTTTAGGAACGTGTCAAAGATTAGTTGTATGATCTTGTTTTTGTGTCATAGGCATTGTGTGTAGAAGTTCGGATGTATATTCCATCTTCTGCATATAACTCTATGGCATTTCCAATTAACTATAGCATTTTGACAACCATAATACTAGAGGCAGGACACAATTTGTTAGTTGGTGTCCTACCAAATAATTCAACCTTCATCTTCCCATGTCTTGGGTAGTAAGCATGAGATTATTTAAATACAAGTAATGCAACAAGTATTTTGATATGTGTGGTAGATAAAAAATAAATTCATTCATGTACATCCTCATTTTTTTGCCCCCTAGGAAACACACAGAACCAAATAAGTTGGTGTGCTGAGAGGGTGCTCTCCCCTAGGACTTGGATGGGCTGAACATTGGCACAATCCAAAAAGAAAGAAATTTGTATAGAATAGATAATTCAAGTCTCATTAGAATCTGCTTAGGTCCTTTTTGGAAGCTATCCTAGGTAAATTTTAATTCAATAGAAGCACGGTGCGAGAACTTGCTATGGTCACACAATGCCAATTTGATTTTCAAGGAAAACCAAGCACCTTTCTCCATCATGGGTATACTAGCCAATATCATTCCTTATTCTTGTGATTTTATACCTTAAAAATCTAGGGAGCCTTTTGCAGCTCATTGAATATGCACCTCAGAAGGGTTGTTGTCTCTTCCACATCACTAATTCATTGATGTTGGCCAACCAAGTAGAAGACTATCTATGTTGAGAAAAATATAAACAAGTCGCTGATTAGTTTTTGCTCCCTATTGAGTAACCCTAGAAACTAATTGAGGAGAGATCAGAGTAACTAAATCACTCATAAAATCATCATGACTAGATCAGAAATAAGCAATGCCAAGGCAATCAATGAATGTCAAATTGCAGGAAAAAATTATTATGACATCTCTCTTCATCATAAAATCCCTCAATTTTGCTTGTGGTGGTTCAGGAGGAAGCAATGCCGATCTCTGTGGGTATCCCTTTGACACTCCAAGAGTGTGTGAAGTACTACATTGGTCATGGTCCTTTGGTAGCAGTATGAAAGGTACTCCACATTAATCCTGGTTTGACTACTCTCAATGTTTTGCACCCCCCATCTACCAACACCAACAAGGGAAATGGGGTGCTATATAGCATACACTAGCTCTCAATTTTTGTTGAGAAGGGTGATGTGAATGCAAGTCCTAACCTTCCTTTTGTTGGGGTTGCTGATCAAGTCTTGCCAAATTCCGGTACCACTATGGTGAACTGGCCAAATCTGTATTAGGATTTTAAATTTTTCATGAATCACAACATGGAATATGACCAGGGTTGTCAAAATTTGGACCAAAGGGGGTTTATTTTTTTTGGGAAATTTGGCATATTAGGAGGATCGAGTTAGGTGCTTTCCTAGAAAAAATTTGATTTTAAAGTGACTTTTTGGGGCTCATCTTGCTCATCTTGGCTGAATCCACAGAACTTGTTAATGCTTTGTGGGGCCTTAGTTTATTATCTGATGGAACAACTTCCATTGGTGAGAAAATACATGTTAAGTCACAAAAAAAGCATGAAATTACAGAATCTCAAAATTACTGAATCATGCCTGAACACTGTGCAAATGTTGGTATTTATGGAAGAAATATAATGGGCATTTTTAGTTACATATAGTATTATTTATTGTACTAGATTATTGTTTAATTTTTATAATGTTTTATATAGCATTAGCTGTTACAGTGTATTATAATTGTGTTTGACAAGAACATTTGGCCTATGAGGCCCATAGATAGAGTCACTTGACATTTAATTTCCTGCATCTGTGGGTCGTCAAGGTCACCAGTATTTTCACCCAGCATTGGATGCACTTTTTTACAACGAGAATTCAAACTTTCTTCTAGGCCACCGCTCGATGGACTGTATTATACTATAATTATTATCAGTATAAAATTTATTAGTTTATAGTTATAAATTGTTAGGTTTGCACTACACATTATTACTATATTTTTTGCCATAATCTGAAGTTTATTTGAAAAATATGTTAGTTTTTATCTCTAAAGGCCCTTTTAACATTCCAAATAGCAACCTGAGAATAAATTGTGGACAAAAGATTGAAGATAAAAATAAAGAAGAGAGATTTATTAACCAAACTCCTAGTGGATAAGGATGATATAAATTAAAAATGTAGGTCATGAGCACAAATGATAGTGAAAGAAAATGGTGTTACTAGTCATAAAAAAAATTGCAGAGGCAAAATATGCATCTGCTTTTGCACAGGCAAAATATGCATCTGATTTTGCACTAAAAAATCAATATAGAAGTTGATATTGATGAATGGGGCACACTCAAGTTTTCACTCAGCAAAGATAGCGCATGAGGATGAGAATATGTAGATTTATCTAAAGACATGGAAGGAGTTTCTCTAACATGGGGAACCCGCTTGTGTGAAGGGAATTCAAACAATCTTTATGCCTTTGATTACTTTGAAATTGAATATAGAAACAAGCATATATAAAATGGGACGAACTTAATAAGATTCAAATGGAACACCTTTTGTCAAAAAATTCCAGATCATCATTGCAAGGGAAAGTCTTGATCCAAAATTACTGAAGAGCCTCTACATCTTGAATTTAAATACGGAAATTAGGACTGAGGCACAAAATTTTTTTCTTCTTAATTTTTTGAAGATGTTTTTACATTTTCTAACAAACAGATGAGAAAACTAAAGCTGCCTGAAAGAAGATAGAGATTATTGTCTCATGAAGAACTAGAATTTAATTTAAAATTCAAATAATTTGAATTCTATCCCTGAAGTTAATCTTTATGATAAGGGAAAATAAAATGACAAACAAGCAATGATACAGAAATTGAATCTCAGAACTATACTCTAGACAGATAATGGAGAATATTCAACAAGACATTCTTGTTCTTGATTCTGTAATAATGAATTCTTCTAGAAGATAATGTTGTCTCTGTACCTATGGAAGTTGTTGACAGTAGAATTAGTTTTCCAGGAATACTTGATTCAACAGTACTTGCGCCATAAATGACATATTCTGTGAATTCTCTTTAAGCCGTTGAAGGGAATACACAACATTCTTACATTTCAACCTCAAATTACTTGAATAAATTCAAATTTGAACTTGAACCTGCAAATTTCACTTTGAAAAATCAATTACAATAATACTCCTCTCCTTGGTTGTTGATGATTGCAGAGATAATTTCCAATTTCTCTGAGGACCAGAATCCTTATCAGGATAAACAATTGAACATTCTATTGACGAAGGAGTATCCACTATTTCAACAAGATTGTGAGTCCCTGTTTTTTTTAATTGGGTGAACCCCTTATATTGACAGGAGAGGGTCAAAGTTCAAACACCTTTACAATATTAGCTTTTTCATTGGATGACTTATGGCTAAGAAACTCCGCACATTTTGTTTGATAATATTTAAAGTCATTTTTTTAACATAAACAATTTAATTTTGCATTAAAAGGGGCTGCAACCAAGCTGGACATCGAGACAATATAAAATTTGACCATGTTCATGTCCAAAAAACATATGCTCTGATCTGAGTCCTGACAACAGAATAACCTATAGTGTTCTAGCATTGCTTAAAACACCAAACAAAGGAGTACCAGTAGATTAAACTCTGAAAACACTCCTAGAAACAAGACAAATATACAGTACATTGACGATTACAAATTTAAGAAAGCAATTATGCTCATGGCATCATCCTGGGTATGATTGGACATATGACATTCATGCTTGTCTACTTTCATGTCATCCTATAGTTGATAAACTGTTTTTTCTTCCTTGAAATCCACAGGGAAAGAGCCCACTGAAATATTCAGATTTGAAGCTGAGGAGAAAGAACCGTTACTGAGTGTTATGACCATGGCTTTCAACGTTGCACATTCCTCCTCTAAGTCCTAAGTTTGCCTCTTCTATTGAACCAAGATATCCATTATGACTACATTATATGAGAGCTTCTGTTGTTCTAATTCATGGACTTTGGTTGATGGAGAAAGTTGAGGTTCTGTTCCCAGTGATAAGATCCTCTTGGCATCGTAAAAACCTGTGAATTTATTGTATGTCTATTTGAAAAGAGAGGGTAGTATGATTGTCCATATTGCTAAGCAGAAATGGATTTCAATTCCTCTTAAAGGCACTCACTCTATCCTTGTACATCAAAAGCAAACTAAATTCTCTACAACCAAGGAATTGAGAAGGCTTTGCCCTCAAATGCGAGACTCATTTACCCAGAATGTTGAACATACACCAAGAATGGAACTTGCAAACTTGAAATTTTGCAGGTGTAGATCAGACAAGATTCCTTGTCCCATCTTCCTTTACCCAAAGACACAGGTGAACATGTTTAGCGACTGCATCTGATGTTTTTTGGCCCATGAAAACCCAAAAGTGTTCACTAGGGTGCTAAGTAATGGAATTCTACCCAAGGGATGCCCTAAGTGAATAGACGTGGAGGATATCCCTCTTAACTATGCAATCTCACAAATCTTATGACTAATTCTAATTTCATATTGAGTGCAATAACTATAGGCTTCATAAACTATTTTCTCCCCACAGACTCCTAACCTAGGACCAAGTTTGCAAACCTAGAAACATCCCTTCTTTGTTTCCTTCTTCAACTCACTGATGTGAGAATTAAAGGAGGGTACAATGGTGGCGATGAATGAATGTGGCTTAATCTAGACTACAACTTGATCCTGGGAGGAATTAATGGCCATAATTTTATACCATGGCTTCCTTTTTGTGTTCAATTGACAAAGGAGACCAAACATTTGGTTGAAAATTAGTGGCCAGCCTGGGTTTTTTGTGATTTCTCCAAACCCTTTTGCAATTGGCCGTTGTGGCTCTCTCCCACTGGAGTGGAGGATGTATGGTTTTAAAAAAAGTGATTTTTCTTCAATATTTGTTCTTTGGTTCTCAAGTACATGGTATTAAGTGAGTGGTATTTGGCCTGCTTTTACATGATAAGGCAGCAATTGTGAACTGAAGCTGGGAGGCAGTATGATTTGTTGGTGCCATCTCATTCAAGCAATTAGCAAACAAAGACTTCCATAGCACATTGCCATTGCAAACAAGGCTGTTACATGTTGTTCAAACTTGATTATATGAAACAAGGCCTGCAACAAGGCTTGATGATTTGGAGGGGCCAATGGTACTAGTAAAACCATTGCAATGGGTTTATCGAGAGCCTGCAGAAAGTCTCTATTCTGGCAATGCGTCATTACCAGGATTTTCTAATGCCTGGCACTTCTCCAGTCTATTTTGGGCCTACTACTACGACTCTTTATTCTAGACACTAAGATGCAAAATGGGGGGACAATGTTCTTTAGTCCCAAAACATTACCACTTGAAACTTGAAAGTTGAAACGACCTCGAGTTGAGACAAATCTCAGAAGCAAACCTCTGTTTTCCTTTACTATGAACTAATTCTTGTTTCTCTTCTCTATAGGAATTATTTCGACGAAGCTAAGACTTGGGACTTGAGTCTTTGATTTTTCAAAAATTTCATGTTGAATTGGTTCAAGAACCTTCTTTCCTCCATGTTCTAATACTAGTTTTTATTATATAAAGTTTCATGCTTTTCATGGTCATTGGTTAGCATGAGAAGGTGGTTGTTTCACTTTCATGTAAAACTGATTTGCATGGGGCTAATATTTGTGAACGATCTCTCAAATATTGGATTGGGAATGCTCTCTACTTTATATTTCAAACTTCTTTAATTATAGACATTATTTAGTAAAAAATCTTTATTTTTCAGCATAAGTTACACACTAGGGAGAATTTCTCTGTACCTACCATGAGAATTGCATTAAAAAATGTAATATGATTGACCATCTATTGTGCTAATATAGTAAGCACACTTTTATTAGTTTTACGGACATGACTTGGGTAGTATTTGATGAATGTCTGGAGCTATGCTCTAATTTTCTTGAGTAAAATGAACTAATATTATTGATCTTAAATATATTCTGTATGGATAGGTGAATGGAAGTCTTTTTCCAGCTTTAGTAATCTCAGCGTACTGCACACACTTGTGCTACAGTGGACTTTAAAGTGAACCAAGGGACTATGAATGCAATGGTATCCATGGTCATGTGAAAGTTGTTTCTACCAGCACTCTCTTACTTGGAATGCTTACAACAGTTCTCTCAGTAGTTTATTTTGTAGTTCATGTTGGTTCCTCAACTGAATTGCTTTCACCTCCATCCTCACCAAGGGCAGGTTATTGTCATTCCAATAATGAGTTCCCTTAACATTTTTTTGAGCTTTGTTTAGATGCTTGATTTTTGTATGAGAAATAAACAGTAAAACCTCACCCCTTAATGTAGCCAAAATGGTAACTATACAAGTTTTTACTCCAAAAAAATTTCAATAACATGCAATTTAGGTCCACTTGTGTAACTTGTATGAAAGCAGTTATATAAACTGAATGGAAGCCAAACCAGGGTACAACAAACAACCTGCAAAAGAAAGAAATAAGTTTTATCATTGGCTTTGTTGATGCACCTTGATTTGGCAAATTATGGGCTGAAAGTTTCTTTCACCTTGATATTTTTCCTTTGGTTTTATTCATCGAATTAAATTTGCGATCTTGACTTATTAGTTATTTATCACTCTTAGCCGTCTACAGTGACTTTTCGGGGCTCATCTTGCTCATCTTGGCTGAATCCATAGAGCTTGCTAATGCTTTGTCATGTTGATGTATATGTAACTTCAGAATGTATTCTTCTATGTATCTTATGCATTGTAACCTGATGTTTATTCTGGGATGTTTCTATTATGTATTTGAGTCATGTGGTCATGCCCCGATGTTCCGATCGGGAGAATTAATAATGTAAACAAGTCATGTCAAGTCATTAGGTAAGTCCTCACAGTTTTGGGGCACTCGAGTTATTATACACTAATTAAGGTGTAGGCTCGGGTAAGTAATGCTAGGTCGAGCCTACGTGTGAAAATGCAATTCAAGTGAATGGAAGAATATAAATAAAGAGTGAGACTCTCTATTTATCACACACATCATTCACTCTCTTAAATGTGGCGCACTTGTGGAGGAGGAAATATACTGGGACTAGAAGGCCACTGCTGTTGGGAGATCTCTTACTGTTTTGGTGCTGATTTTATCTCTAAGGAAGTTGCGGGATTTTCTCCTTTATGGTTTCCCCGAGAAAAACTCATTGTGTCTCTTGTCTCTTGTGATGTGCTTATGTTTTATTGCTATGCTTGTTATTCTCTCATTGAAAAGATCCTAAGATCATAATGCTAGCTTAAATGTTGAAAAACTAACATGGTATCAGAGCTAACCTGAGAAGAAGACATTGTGCAGCTGTGGAGCTAGGGCTTCCTTGTTTGTGGATCTTCCTCCACAGATTTTCAGCAAAAGTAAGGTGGAATTACTCTCCTCCTTAGGGCGCATCTTTCTGTCGAAACATAATCCAATTCTGAGGTTTTTCAGTTTTGGACCTGTCATTGGGGTCGAAAATTAGGGCTTTCTACAGAAGAGGAATTTTTCAGTGAGCCCAAGAATGGATTGATCTCCTCCCCAAAATCGAAGTTAGGAACAAATTTGAAGGCATTTGGGTGGACAAAACTCCAAAAAAGCAAAACCCTAGTTGCTCCTGAACCAGCTCTGCAGGATTTCAGTTCAAGTTTCAGATCCGACATCTTGAACCTGGTAAGATCTAAAATCTTTTGTATTTCCATTTGAGGTTCTTATTTAAAGATGTCTCATCATACCAAGCTTGA
>LPNX011057993.1:3394-38280 GCA_001517045.1 Pseudotsuga menziesii | reverse complement strand
TATACGTCTCAAATGGTGAATGTATTTTACATGAGTTTTATGTGTCTTTTATAGTTTATTTACAATGAACCATGTTTGATTTTCATGTCATGAATGGGAAATATTCCAATCTAGGATGTAATTAGCCAATGATTCAGCAACTACAATATGTTCCCTAGGGATATGCCTATAGGTGATAGTTTCAAATGACCTTTACAACAAAACTACCCTCCAGAAGAGACGGAGAAGCACAGGATTACTAATGGTATAAAAATGGTTTAGATGACAAACTAGAAGTGGTGAGTCCATCAAGACTACCAAGTTGCAAACATCTTGGGAGACATCTTTAGTCAGAAGACCTATGACTGTTCAATACTCGACGATATTGTTGGTAGCAGGACCAATACAAACTGCTCCTGAACTGACCAAATATTAAACTAGGGAATAGAGAACCCAAGCAACTGAGGCAAGATTCAAGGTGTGGCGGCAAGCACCATCAACGAAGCCATAGAAAGCCATCTGCTCTGCACGACCAAAACATGGTATAAACAGATATGGACACTTAACTCAAAACCATATTGAAAATACTTAAGCAAACTGAAAGTTAAGTAATATACATATATACAATATACTATCCAAGTGAGATCTAGGAATAGTACCTCTTCAGGTACAACCCATTGCGAGGTTGTCCTAGAGGGATTCCATCGTAGTCTACAAGCTCGTAGGCCCCTTTCTCTAAAACTTTGGAAATAACAAAAGTACCGTACCACATGGATTCAAACTTTCCTTTCCCTAGTTTGTCATATCTCTGATCATAAGTCAAAACCATGTCACCCTCGTTAAAGGCATGAGGTTGGAAAGACTTGTCATACTGTGCCTTGACGTGTTTCTTGTGTGCCTCATTAGCCAAGGCAACATCTCTCCTAGTTTCGTTAAGGTTGTTCAAGTACAAAAAACACCTTTCCTTTGTGGAAGTGTTTGGGAGAAGTTCGACGACAAGTTTTAAGGATGGAATTTGACATTGAATCGAAAAGACAGCTTCGAGTCCATAGACAAGATAGAAAGGTGCGAAACCAGTAGCTATTTTCACTGAAGTCTTGTAAGCCCAAAGAGCAGAGAAAATGATATGGTTCTAGTTGGATTTATGGTTGGATAGAAATGTGATCCATGATCAGTAACTATGGACTGCAGGACTCCGAATCTAGCTATCACATGATTGAACAGGAAGAGAGCGGTAGTCTTACCATCTTCTACATATGTAGGCATGGGATCAGCCCACTTTGTAAAATAGTCAATGGCTACGATGATGTAACCATACCCCCCGACTAAGGTAGGCTTACAATGCATATAATCAATCCCCCATTTGGAAAACAGGCCAATGACAATGACAGGGTGTAGTGGAGTAGGATGAGTGCACTTTTTTGGATAAAAATGTTGATAGGGTGGGAATTTCTTGACATCCTCATGACAATATTTAAAGACTGAAGGCAAGAAATAGCCAGCGCGAAGGATTTTTTGGGCTGTAGCCATCCCAAATAAATGACCACCACATGCTCCAGAGTGGCAATCATTCAACACTTGTTCAAATTCCTCATGGGTGAGACATCGCCAAAGAATGGAATCGATACCATGTCTATACAAAGTGTCATTCAAGATGAGGTAGTATTTTGCATGGTCATGGATACGGCGACGATCGTCATAGGATAGATTTGGCTGAAATCTTTGTGTTTGGAGATAGATGAGGAAATATCCATACCATGGGTCAGTAGTGCTTATCAGGAACAAGAATTCATCCAGAAATGAATCCTGGGCTCAGATTCCATTGAAGCACAGGGAAGATCACACATGAGATCGACGAAGACCAAGGATTTTTTTGATGTGGCTTTGGAAAATCCCAGATCAAACTCTTGTAGTATGACTATCCATCGGGATTATTTTCCCCTGAGCATGTGACGATTCAGGATGTAATACATAGGGTTCTGGTCTGCCAATCCAGTGGTTGTACGGAGCAAAATGTAGTGACGCAATTTTTGAACAGTAATGACCATGGCTAATGCTAATTTCTCCACGCATGAATATTAGGTTTTAGAATCCATAAGATTCTTACTAGCATAGTAGATCACGTGCTCCTGACCGTCGATATTTTTCTGCACTAAAACCATAGCGATGGTAGTAGTGGAGGCAGCAATATATAAGAGAAAATCCTTTGAATAATCTGGGGGGTGTATCATGGGTGAATAAGTCAGAGCGTGTTTGAGATTATCAAAGGTTCGTTGGGCTTGGTCATCTGAATAGAACGGAGTGTCCTTCTTAAGGAGACACATATAATCGTGTGTTTTCTCTGCAAAATTGCACACGAAACGACAAAGAAAGTTTTCCTTCCCTTGCAAACTTTGGAGTTCTAGAAGGTTGGTTGGGGCTGGTAGAGCTAAAATAGCGGCAATTTTGAATGGATCTATCCAGATGCCATCCTTGGAAACCACAAATCCTAACAGGTGTCCCGTCTCAACGCAGAAAACACATTTATGAGGATTAAGCCGTATATTATAATGACGACATCTCAAGAAAATGTCTCTAAGATGACCAAGGTGGTCCTCCCATTGTTGTGAATGAGCAAGGAGGTCATCAAGGTATGGTTCAACAATATGTTTTATATCGTGAAACGCATAGGACATAGCACGCTAGAAAGTGGATCCAACATTTTTTAAGCCAAATGGTAACTTCCTATATGCAAAGCTTCCCCATGGGAAAATCAATTCTGTCTTATGCTGATCGGTGGGTAAAATCTCAATCTGATTATAACCTGAAAAGCCATCCATAAATGAAAAGATGACACTTCCGGCACAGTTGTCGATAATCTATACGATATGCAGAGTCGGAAATTTGTCTTTGGGACAAGATTTGTTTAAATATCTAAAATCGATGTAGAATCTAACGGTGCCTTGATTTTTATTGATAGGGATGACATTCGATACCCATTCCGCCAGGGGTATGGGTTAAATAAACCTAGCTTTGAGAAGTTTCTCTATTTTAGCTTTAATAGCTGCAACTTTCCGTGGATGGAATTGCCTTAGTTTTTGCTTGATAGGTTTAGCAGTGGGATGGGTTTTTATTTCATGGACCACAATGGATGGATCTATCCCCAACATTTCTTCATAAGACCAGGCAAAATTATCACAAAATTCTTTGAAAAGTGCTTTGTATGCTTCAGATTCTTCTGCTGAGTAGTTCTGCCCAACATGAACATGCTCAAGGGTACCAGGCTTGGCTAATATGTCAATTGGATTTGTTTGAGTAATCTTGCATAGGTTTCCTTTAGAATATGTGTCTTGGAACAATATAGAATTTTGAGGTTTGTTGACAATATCAGTGGAAAACAGGGATGCAAAGTCATGGTCTACCGAACTAGTGTTGGGGAGGAACGAGGATCTATGATTATGATCCTCCTAGATAGGCTCATTAGTACTCATGATCTACATAATGGACTCATATGAAGGAAAAGTCTCTAAGAGACAATCTAGAATAGGAAGAGAGGGTTCTAACTAGTAGGGAAGGTGGTAAGGGTCCGAAGCCATCAGATGAAGTTCATCAGTGTGGTCATCAGAAAGGGTTTGAATGACATTGTACATTTCTTCATGCAGACTCAATTAGGTGGAATCAACAATTTGTTTTCCCTTTGGATCATAATCAAATGACAAAATCATATTTATTGTCGCTGTGTCCATGTTAGGAGGAGTGGATGAAAAAATCCCCATAAGGGACGAATCCTTCAACATGCCTACCCTAATCAACTGGTAAGGAGGAGGGGACTGTCCTAAAATAGGGATGTTATTAGCCATAGAGGTAGTAACATCCGATGTATAGAAATTGAGCTGGTCAATGGTGACAATTCTCCCTAGATGCAGAAATTGGACAATTTGAAATACCGTCAAAGCGACAGCAGTCATGGCGTAAAACTAGTTTCTTCCTAGAAAGAGGTTGTAATCTAATGGGGCGTCTACTACTTCTACTTGAATAGAAACAAATTCCCCCCCAAGATCGACTGAAAGGGCTGGTATGAGACCATGGGGTTGGAAACCTCATCCATCAAAGGATTTCAAAGTCGTAGGTGATGTTACAATCTCGGGAGAGGCAATAGCTTTCCAATAAGACAAGGACAAAACTGAAGTTGAAACTCCTTCATCTAAGACAGTTCTAAAGACCTTCTTTCCAACTAATTTCATTATGATTTGGAAAGTGAGTTTGTGAGGTAGTCTAGACTTATAGTTCTCGACATTGAAATGAATCAAATTAGTATTGTCCGGGTCTAAAGCTCCTAACGTAGTTAACAAGTTTTTGCATTGTGTAGGACAAATTTGGAGTACTTCCAAAGTAGACATTGCACATGGTGCCTGAGCGAGGTCTTAAACTACATTATAAAATTGAGCAGCTCAGGAATTAGGGTTAAAAACAACCTTCCTAAGAGTACTCTTGGGTGGACGTAAAACCATGTCGAGAGTAGGCTTCTCGATGGTTAAGGGAACAGTAGATGAGGATTCAGGAGAACTAGTAGAGGGAGCTTTTCCTAAAGAAGAGTTATCTTCTTTCTTGTCTGCGGGTTTCTCATAACTCTGAATTTGAGTTTTCAAACTAATAGTATATGAGGACATAATGCGAATTTTCTTCTGAAGAACTAGAGTTTTCCATGATTAGACATGTGGTCTATCAGTTGTTGTTGAGAGGGAAAAGGATCCGTGAGAACTGTGGGTGCGGGATTTTTTTTCCAAAATTGGGTGATTTCATCCCGACGAGGATACTCTTTTGTGAAATGGTCACCTCCGCATAGCATACATGGATATTTTGCTTTTCTTTTCCCTTTATTGTTATCGTTGGTGGTTGGTTTTGAATTCTCCTATTGGTTTCCAGGTTTTTTTAGCTTTACCTTTCTTTTTATTGTTGCTGGGCGTTTGAATATTTTGAATAGAATTGACCTTAGTTGAAACCTTGGGAGTCAAAGGAGTAGGGGTGGCAATATAGGGTTGCTTGTCAGGTTTTGCTGCTGACGGGGACTGGATTGAACCAATAATCCAATCAACAAGGACTTTTGCTGGTGGCTTTGCAAGATTGATGCTTAGGTGAGGAGCATGAGGGATCAAGTCATACAAAGTTCTAGACTGGGAATAGAGCAAGTCCATATATTGGGCTCAACCAATGGCTTTCTCTTTAATGATGGAACCACCCATGTCCACATCTCAGGAAATTGGAGGCAACAAAGATTTAGCAAACCAATCAGCTAACCAATGATCCGGGCTAGGGGCCTTAATAAGTCTTCTCCACTTTCTCCACTCATGGATATGATCATATATGTGGGTGGAGGTGTTCTGTCGCAGTGAAGTTAAGAGATTAGGGCCCATTTCATAATGGATAGGAAGCTAAAAGTGCATAATAAATATAGTTGCCAATGAGCCAAAATACACAAAAAAATGTTGCGGAAGTTCAATGTACCATTTCACGGCAGTACCGGTGAAAGTTCGCTAAAAGAGTCTTAAACGAATTGAGTCATCCATAAGGGAGTTTGAAGAACAACACAAATGGAATATCATGACATGGATTTTCGGATCATCTCCCTGCTTCCCATCGAATTTGGGAATGTCCAATGGTAACTTTACTGGAATGGGAGGCCACGAGGGGTTATGTCGAATGGGATCATTAATGAACTTGGACAGATCAGACAAGTCCAAGGTTACTAGTAAAGGTAACTGACGATTAGGTTGCACATACTGGTAATATTGATATGGCATATAAGTACCAGTAGGACCATAAGTAGACTGATAGATAGGTTGTTGTGATGAATAACTACCGGAAGATCTGTCCGTAGGGGGTTGATTTTTGGGGATCAGGACCGTTAGGACCGTCGGTGCCTCTGGGAGGAGGACCAACGGGGTCTCCGGGACCACCAGGACCATTTGGACCACCAGGACCACCTGGACCACTAGGAGGAGGACCACCAGACCCTCTGGGACCCCTGGGAGGTAAACCTTTAGAGCCTTCACATCCATTGGGAGGAGGGCCACCAAACCCTCCGGGACCATTAGGAGGGAAGCCACCAGCCCCCCCAGGACCACTAGCACCATTAGGACCATAAGGAGGAAATCCACCAGGCCCTTGAGGACCATTAGGCCCCCCAGGGGGAGGACCTCCATAAGGTGGTCCTTCGGCACCTCCCGCAGTATGTATAGGTATCCCCCCCATAGCTCGCATGTAGGACTAGTTAGGTTGCCCCCATGGCGTGAAAGCATTACTAGTATATGGAATTCCAGCGTAAGGCATTCCTGTAGGGTTGGGTGGACAATTAATGTTTCCTACAGGTATTTTATTTTCTGTGTAACCATACCCCCAAGAGGTTTGATTGGTTATAGGTTGTGCTCTCAAGGGATGACCTGAACTGCATGGGGGGTTGACCGCATTTGTGTGGGTAGGAGGGACATAAACTATAGATTTCTCTATATTAGAGGTCTGTCCATGACTAGGTACAATTCCGGTGACAGATAACGTAGGTTGTGCCAGGGGTTGCCCCCCGACACTAGAAGGTATTGATGAAACAGGAATTGAATGTTGAGCCCCAGGTGCAAATGACCTGGGAGTATTGGGAATAGACATAATATGGGAGGTGGTGGGGTTGGAAGTTTGACCTGGATTATGTGGAGTCACAGTGTGATCTAGAATCGGTTTAATGGGTCTCATAGAATCGACAAGTGAACGATATCCCACAGGAACAACTGCGGAACGCGGTGGTGGTGTGCCCAATATGTCTTCTATTTTCTTATGAATTTCTTGTGCATGGAGAATAGCTACCTAGTATTGTCTATGTTCTTCTTCATTTGGTGAAACTTCTTTAGAAAAGTTTAAATGGGTACCAAATGAGGCAATGGCTTGTCCTATAGAGGTATCCCAAAATGGAGCATTGGGACCATAATCTAGACGGGTAGTATCATCAACATGACCTTCTATGGTAGAATGGAATGAAGTATTACCCCAAGAAGGTTGTTGGACCAAGGGAGGCGAGTGTGAAGGATATGGACCTCCGCTTTATACAACCACATTCTCTCCCACTTGGGATTTGGTAGCAGCTCCTTGGTCGATATCTTCCATAGGATTTTTTCTTGAAATAGGAATAAAATCAGGTGGAAAGCCCCGTACTGTTCTGGACTATCTTAGCTCAGCTAGTTTGTACAGTTCCTATCTAACCTAGGGTCTCAAAACTAGAAAACACAACAAAAATTTCCCTACTCAAGCTATAGGCCAA
The DNA here is from genome assembly GCA_001517045.1 of Pseudotsuga menziesii. NCBI lineage: Eukaryota > Viridiplantae > Streptophyta > Pinopsida > Pinales > Pinaceae > Pseudotsuga > Pseudotsuga menziesii. The sequence continues at coordinate 31,016 of LPNX011057993.1, read as the reverse complement.
ACAAGCAAACTTAAATGATAGGAGGAGTTCAGATAGTCAGGTCTCTCACCAGGATAGTCAAGAAGGTGTCACTCATGATATACCTCAAGGGTACGTGCGTAGTAATCTCCCTAAATGCTGTTTTCGGTGTATGGCTCCAAGAAAGATGGCCAAAGGGATTTTCTCAGATAGATAAGGTATCCTAGTGGGGTCTCTCGATATATGCAAGGTACGTGGGAGCTCAAATCAGTAGTAGTGATGTCTAATGCATAACTGTTCACAAGGGGCTTTCCTATATACAATCTAGTACATGAAGTACCTTTCTATATACCTCAATGGTACGTGAAAGGCCGTTTGATATACCGACGGTACGTGGAAGAACCACGCAAGTCACGAGATGTAATGCAGACGAGTAACGACAGCTCCTACGCTTAACGACGCCCGAACACATCTCTAGCCTATCACTCAAATTGCTATGTAAATTTTAACCTATAACTACTGTTAATTTTAAAGTGGATGGTTAGGTGAATGCATGGAATTTTGACAGAAAAAGTAAAACCATGTAGAATGTAGATGCAAATATTTCACTTTACCGTTCATGGTATGCTTACCTATGGGAGGGAAAGAGAGTATTTTCTTTTCGTTTTAAAACCAAAAATTACCAAACCACTATTTTGAACAAATCAAAATCAAAGACAAGCAACACATTCCGAACTCATTTTTCTTTTTTGAAAGCAATCAAAAGGGTAAGAGTCTCTTTTCCTAAAAGAAAAACAACAAACACTCTACATGCATATGCACTCTATTTTTCAATTTTTCTTAAAACATAGATAGATCTAACTTAAAAATACACTATTTTTTCTTTTGGTGAGATAGTACTAATGCAAGAGAGACAAAAGAACATAGAGAACCTGAAAGCTTGTGAGGCTAATCAAAGATCCAATTCCTTATGATCAATAATGATAATGACCTAATCTTGGTCAAATTTTTTTCTTTTTTTAAAAGCAAAAAGAAGTCCTCTATGGAAACAAAAATGAAATCAAGATGCTAATCAAATGGTTTTTCTTTCAGTATTTATGAAAGAAATGAAAAGAGGACTAACTGAAACCTAATCTTTCAAAAAAAAATTCCTTTCACAATCACAACCAACAAGCATGGAATCAAATAAATAATCAACAAGCCTAATCTAGCTTTTGAATTCTTCAATCAAACCAATCTTTCATCACAGAATTTCCAACCATGAGCATTCAAATTCTAACACACAAGCCTGATAGTGCAGGGATGAAAGCAAAAAAACTCAAATTTTTGAAAAAATTGATGAAAAATTAGTTCTGGAGCAAGGCCTACCTGGCACCGCACTGGAGGGGTCTTAACAGAGAGGTTCTGGATGAGCACCGCTTTTGGATAATGAGACTCAGGTGGTGGCACTGCTTATGGCTAATAGAGTTCAGGCGGTGGCATCGCTTGTTGCCAACATCACATGTGCAGTTCCCTGAAAGGAGAACAAAAAATCAAGTTAGAAATTGATCAGATCAAGGTAAAAATTGATGAATTGACAGTAAAAAAGAGCATATAAAGTCGAAATAGTTCAGATCTGAAAGTTTCAAAGCAAAATTCACTAAGTCAGATGGCAGATTTGACTGAAGAGAGTTGGAGATGGAACCTGGATTCGGACAAGAGTTCAAGGACTGAGGAAGATCAGATTGACTGATATTTTCACTTTCACCAGTGGAGTCACCAGATTTGTTATCAAGAATATTGCTCCTTTTGTGGACATAAACTATTCCTCTGGTCTGAATGGTTCATATCCAGAACAAATGGGTGAACGACAAAGGATGAAGACCTTCCATAAATACTGTAGACACCTGGAATACTTCTTTGATTATGAACATATGTACCTGCAAACATATCAAACATACAATCACTTCAAAGCTACTAGAAAATCATCTACTTATCTGTGCTAGTTACTAAGGAATCTAGCAACATGTACATGTGAAATCAAAACAACAGTAATGTGGGACGGAAATCAGCTTTGCATTAAGAATGTATGGAGAATCTTACAATTGTTGCCTTAGTGTTGACAAGACCCTCCATGAGACAAACACTTCATCCCCATAAGCTCGAACTTTTCTCTCTATGCTCTCCAATGATTTGGACTAGGTAGTCAATCCAACAGCATAACAATACCTCTATAGTTCTCCCCCTCAACTATGGATATGAGATTGTATTTATAAGGCTCAATGGATAGGAATAGTTGAGAGAATTGTGGGTGAGGTGGCTCTAAGATCCTATCAAGGGGGATCTCAAGCTCAAACTAACCCATAATGATAGGGATAAGGGAGGACACGAGGATCTAGTTCTAGAAGCCTCGAGAAACTCTCTTTTTCCCATTTTACCCAGGGTACTGCTTTTGTTCCCTTATGATAGAGTGGTTTAGATGAGAACCGATTTAAGACCAAAGACCATAGGTGGTAGCACCACTTCTCTATTACAGGATACAGGCGATGCTAAGCAAGGTACCACTCATCAACCATAGGGTAAGCGCGGTGCTATGTTTTTTCAAGTAGAATTGACAAAACAAAGCAAGTTTCCACTCCAAGTGTTGGGATTAAGGGAAAACATGGAAGTTAAGGGTCTCATCACATGATGGTGACAGGATTTAGGTATAAAAATAGGATCAACTTTATGGATCCCAACTTATTCCAAACCAAGGAATATAGTTTGGGTAGAAGAACCTTCATCCTAATGCGATAGTGGATGAATATGTTCTTGATTATCATTGGGATATAAAAGGAAATAGAAAGATGGAGTTTACTGTTATAACATTTTTTGACACCTTTGTGTCTTTGATGTTCGCATGGCCTTCATATGGATCACTTTCAATCATTTTCCAAACCAAAAAAACACTTTAAAAATCCTCTTTTTCCACCTCTACACACTTTTTCTTCAATCAAGAAGTTTATATGTACATTTCCTATGGGAAAGACACAGTGCATGGACCTAATAAAATGTGCAAACAAATAAAAAAAATATGTATTTAACATCCCTAAATGGTTTCTATGGTAGTTTTATACCTATATCTCTAACTACTTCAACAATTTCATAAGAACTATAAAAAGAGTCTTAATGTTGGAGAAATTCAACTCTATCATGATATTACCCTTATTATGGAGCGGTTACTTGTGATCATTTTTGAGTTTTTATGACATCTTCCCTCATAAACCCATTTTTAAGAAATAGTTTTTTTCTTTAGTGTTTAGGATCAAACTTCCTAGTTTTCCTTAATCTTTTGTTCAGAGAGAAGTTGAAGTCTTGTCGGGGCCTGGAAAATCACAGGTAACAATAGTGGGGATTCTCCCCAATAAACGTTCCCAATTAGCTTGTTATTATTTTGTATGGGGAATCCGTCCGGTTTACGGTCTAGCTACCGTAGGTCAAGTAACGATTAAAGTGTTTTACTGGTTACGGCCCAATCCACCGTGTATATTGTTTTATTTATTTTTATATTTAAGTATGATGTGAAAATGCCTAACTAAATGCAGGCGATAGAGATAACGAGGAGGGTCACAATGTGATGCGTGAGTTCTTATCTCTCGTCTTACCTCTCTCACTTCTAAATCACAAAACCAAGAGAAACTAACTAAGACTCACTAACCTATCCCTAGGGAGTAAAACTGTAATTAATGGTGAGTAATGTATTGTATTGCATGCATAAAGAAAATCACAGATAGCTGTTAACATTCCTGAACACATGAATATCAATAGAAAGATGAACAACGAGATAGCTCATTGTTAATTAAAACATTCATTACTCAATCACAAATGTGGAAATTTCACAAAAATAAACAGGAGTGACATTCATAACATGAAAAAATTCAATAGGTTAGAATGATCTCACAGTTGATGGAAACAAGCTGAAAAAGAAATAGTTCACATCCAACTAGCCCATGAAAAACATTTGAAACTCCATAGAACTTTCTCTAGCCAAAAACATATAACTCTTTATTGTAAAATGAATTAGTTCTTCTTACAATAAAATTCCTCAATACAGTCCGAAAAAAGGTCCCTACTATCTAAAACTCTCCTATACTTATACAAAAAGAAAAAAACTCTTGGGCTTCCCCTCATTGCCTCTTGGGCTTCCCCAACATTTATTTTACAAAAAATTGTCTTGTAGCTTATGCACAAAAGTTAATATAATATATTACATTATTAATCAATATTCCCAAAACATTTCACTAGGAAGGCCCAACTTGCACATTTGTGAACTTTTTCCACACATTAGCATCTGCTGATATGCTTTCAAACCTTGAAGGCTCAGGGAATAGAATTTTAATCTCATACTTGGTAGCTTGGGTCTTCACACCTCTATTCTAGTAGGAATTAGGTGCATTTGGTCCTCCAATAAGTGTATGCTCACGGCTGCATGTGCTACATTTTTTAATATCCATTCATCCAAATCCTTGACCTACTGGATTACTTGTTCATCCTCTTTTTATCTATCCTATAAATTATTTAAAAATATTTCATGTTCAGGTAGCACCTCCAATCTCTTCTCAGCAAAATTCTGACACCAATTATATGTGAAGAGCACTCTCCTACAGAATTCAACACAAGCAATCTTTGTCTTCTTCATTGTCTTTTTAAATTCTTCTGCGACATTACTGGCGAATTCCATTAACTCATTCTTGCTTCAATGTTTTCTGATCTTTGAGGGATAGGTCTGCAGGAGATTATTTATTGGTTTCTACCCAAACCATTCTCCGCTTTAGAATTTCCAATATATCCTGAGTCCTATCTAGAAAATATGAAGTGGTACTTACAATCTCTTCCATCCTGGTGTCTATCTGCAAAACTTTACATGTTTCATCTTCTATTTGTAATTGTATCTAATGGATCTTTTTCCAAATCATCAGAACATGCTCCTTTAAGGGTCGGATGTCAGCTCTCTGCTCCATAGCACTCTTTAGCGATGCCGTTAATGAATTCTTCTGTTCTTCTAAAGATGCTATCTGTGTCTGATATTGCTTCTCCTTTTCTTCTACAATAGCTTTCTCCATTCCCAGCTTAGTAAATTTTCTTTCCAACTTGTTGTTTTCCTCATTTAAATTTCCAAACAATAGTTAAAGATTATCTTTCTCAGCCTTTAAACTTTGATGCTCCAGCTGTAGCTTTTGTGAATATGCCAAGGTAACTTGAGAATTCTTCTCTATATTTTCTGTAGATATTGCTAAAGCATCCTTAAATTCTTGCAGAGTTTGGTGTTCTATCCTTGAGACCTTGACTTCACCTATCATGTCTTCATATTTTCTCTTTAGCTTTTGGCTTTCATCCCTTTCTTTCTTCAAGGTTTCTTTTAGTTGAGCTACATTCTTCCATGACTGCTCCAGATCAGTCATGATCCTGTCCATGTTGTCTTCATTTGCTAAGGTTAAAGCTACCCTATTCCTTTCTATTAACCATGGATCTTTATGAGTACCATGTACAACTGTCTTGTCCATCACCATCTTCCCTGGCTTTCCTCCAGTATCTACCTTTTTCTCGGTCCTATTAACAATCCTCTTCTTTTATTTGTCATAGAATATAGTATTAAAATCAGGTATTTCCTCCCCTTCAGTAGGCATGAATGGAATCAAATCAAATTCAGAAATTGAAACTTCTCCTAACATACTGCCAGAAGGAACAACGGGCTCCAAGGGATCAAGATCGAACTGTCCTTGTTCTTGATCTGTAGGATCTTGTACTTCTTGTACATCAACTTGCTCTATGGGATGCTTTTCATTTTGGGGTTATGTTAACTTGAAACCCTCACTTTTTGCCTATTTATTCTTTATCTCAACTCTTCTTTTCTTCTTCTTCCTTAGCTACTTCTTCAGCGACTCGTTTCTTTTCTTCTTCTTCAATCCTCAACCGATTTTCTGCTTCTTGTACCAATTTGCTAGCATCTTCTTCTCTTTTCTTGGCCTCTTCCTCTTCTAGCTTCTTAGATTTTTTTGCAGTCTTTCCTTTTCCACCCACGGTTGTTATCTTTTGCTTGAACCTTTTCTTAAGGGCTGTTATGTTTTTGGCATTGCGGAACGTCTCCTCATCTTTGTCCCAGAAGTCAGTGTACTCAAAATGGATTCCAGCTTCTTTGCAGTCATTAGATATTTTGTTTTGGGAATCATTTCTATGAAAATTCATTTCTCCAAAGTGAAAATATTCTAATTATTTAACAAACTCTACTTCCTGCTTTACCCTTGAAAACTTATAGCTTCCAATGAAGAAGGGTACTGCAGGGTACATTGCCTTTTTATGCTCAAACAAAAAATTTCCTACTCCATCAATGTACAACTATTTAACGGCCTCCTTGTGGAGTACATAATCTGTAGCATATTTTGGGAGCAGAGAAGGATCTCCGGAACCACCATACATCCTCACATACAATCCATCCTCTGTCAGATAATAACTCCTGAATTCTTGTATGACCTTAAATGCTTCCTCAGACATGCAATTACATTATGTTAGGAAAATCAGAGTATATAGGGGCATAATGAAATGCTCACAAATATCCCTATAGTAACTGTAATACTTTTGAGCCCAAAACAATTTATAAGCTATGTATACTGGGGTTCTATCCTTCTCCGAATTGCACTTTAAAGCAGGGAAAGGCTGAGTGCATAATATGCAATCAATTAAAATAGAACTCATGTAGAATTCATATTTCTTCTTGGAAAATCCTCCCAAGGCTACACTTATACATGCTGAAAGATGATTTGACACTATATTGGCCCAGTTGAAGATAGTTCCTTGTGTAGCAACAAAAAAGATGTCTGGTATCCAACCAATCTTGAAATTTTTTCCATTTGCTCTAACAAAAATCCTGTTAAGCATCAAAGGAATAAATATGTAAGGATATCAGAGAGTTGAGGTATGATATTCTCCCAAAGGTCTAGTTCTAAAATTCTTCCCTGGTATCATCATCCTCTTTACTGTCTCTACCAAGTCCAGATTCACCTCCTTTAACCAACTTTCCGTTAGATAGGCCTGTGGTGAGGGTAGATGGTATGCCATAGACACATAGGTAGGGCTATATGCAGCATAGCCTTGATTTATAGTATTTTCTAAGATCATTCTCATCACATCCGCCCTGGGCATAATCCAACCTATTACTTCTGAGCACGGAAACAATTTAGGCCTAGTAGCCACTTTCATCAAAGATGACTTTTCAATGTTAGCATAAATTGTCATTTCTTCAAACCCAGCATCAGGGACATTCTGGTTTGAGATCATTCTAGAAATTTATCCCCATTTGTAATATGGTTCTACTCCAGTAGTGGCCTTAGTGTCCTCATATATGAATTCAACCTTGGTTATTATTTCTACCTCAGGCTCCTCTTCAGCCACCTGGGATTTCTTCTTCTCTCTCTTTGGCATGTTGTTATAATGGAAATAGACCTATAACAGTCATGCAACATGTTTTAGTCTAACTAAATCTAGCAATTGATATAGTAATAAACAAGAAAATATACAGATCTATTCACCTCTTTGACATGCATGTTGGTAAATTAGGTTAAAAACAATCTTTCAAATGAGTGATTTAAGATAGAAAAATCGATAGCAATGCTGATTGCCAAAGCTTTACTCGTCTCAAAACCCTAGTCTACTACAATTCTTCTTCATCTCATACAGGTATTCATCAAGCTTATTCTACTACTAAATCTCAACAAAAACTCTCAGAAATACTCAGTTTCACCGTACTTACTAAACCAACGCGCAATCTCCTCTCTCAAACAACCCTAGTCGACTGAATGCCCTCCCGAATCCCACGAGAAAATGTGGCTGTAGGGAATATGGATTCTTAACCTCCAGATGACCATAAGATTTCCAAGAATAGGGTGGTGCATATGGCAAAACACCTATCTGCACCATGCCCTATAACCCCGCGCAAGAAACGCAGGTGCATACATAACGCTCGACGACAAACAGACTCAACCTCCCATGAAATGAAAATTCAAGCAATTGGATATGCCCTTAATGATGTAAAATATCCACAAGAAAATGAAAGGAAGGAAAATAAACCCTAAACTCTATGAAAAAAACCTAACCTCCATGCGGAAAACCTAACCTCCACCCAAGACGATTCAATTAGTAAAAAACACCACCCAGAAGAGAGAATCATGGGTAACCTACCTAGAAATGTCAACATGGACAACCCAGATGGGAAAAGATTTCCACAGGTGCAGAGGAGGACAACACGGGTCTTGACAGATGTGTGCACACCTTCTCCAAATGGTTTCGACAAGAAAATGACAAGTTATATGAGCATGATATAACACACATATATAACCTTATGACCGGGCAGGAAACCATTGACGGGAAAACATTAAAACCATCGACAAAATAGTCTATAGGATATCCACCATAGCAGGTACAAAAGGAACTATGGACCCGGAACCATATTGTTAAAATAAACTCGGATGTCAGATCCACTACTCACTATTCTTGGGACCCATTGCTACTAGCCTTCCACAATGTTGGCTAAAGAATGCTCTACCATCCTGGTGATTACTTTGGGAAATGAGTATCAGCTATCGGAAAGGTTAAAATATTTGGAATCGACAAAGAGAAGGTGAAGCTTTCGAATCACTTTAGGACTATCCCTCCGAAATTGCAGGCGAGATAAGCACTACAACTCTGGCCTCTTTCGGTCAATCAATGTGACAACGGGAAAAATAAATCAGATACCGGAAACAAAAAGGCGAAGGAACATCCGATTCACCAGATATGTATGGCACTAAGGAACCAAAACTTCTACAAACAAGTTCTGAGGATAAATAAAATTAACTCCGATGCATCGACAAAAGCTTCCAAAGGCACTCGACAAGCTAGATGACTCTGATTCCACAACGTCAGAAGGCTAGTCGACTACGCTTCCGATATCGGAAGAACAGTTGACTAATCATCCGATATAGAAAAGTAAAAAACCAAGTTTTTTAAGGAAATTTTTTGAACTTAGGGAAACTTTGGCAATAACAGATAAAAAGGGGGGCCCTAAAATTGAAATTTTTTGGGGAAATAGTTGCAGCTGCAACAAATATAGAGGCTTGTAATTAGTGGCATATGATCGGAGGAAACCAAACAATGGTTATGAAGGGTGTCGGTAGCAGAATATAATGTATACTTATGTTCTTCTATTACTATGAATAAAACAAGTTCTCTCATCTCCCCCCACATTCGACTCCCTTGCTCCCCAAAAAACAAAAAAACAAGAAACAATTGTTTTGTGATTGGTTATTGATCTCAATTTGTGTTTGGATAAGTGAGCTTACTTTTTTTTATTATCAATCCTACTTTGATTAGTTATTTTCCATATTTGTTTCCTTTATTACCAATTGTGTTGAGAAAGGTGGTTGTGTTTGGTGTGCATATTTTGGAGCTTTGAGTTGACTTGGTGTTACATGCATTGGGATCAACATACAAGTCACACTTCAAGGAAACCACTAAAAATGTATGCAATTTCTTTAATAGATAGTCATTAAAAGTATTGGAAATATAATTTAGGGAAATAAGTTTGATATTCTTCGATTTTCTTTGGAATAGTCCAACCCTAAATTTTTGAAAATTTTCTCCCTAATAGAATCAACAATTCCATTAGGGTCTTCCTTTGTTGTTTTCTATATCCTTGCAAGGTATTTGGAAGTCATTAGTTGTTTAAACCTTTATTGATAATATTGTAGATCGAAGTGTTGAAGATTTTAAGTTGGAAAGTTTCTTGATTGAAATATGGTATCCACACACTACCTAATGATATCAATAATATCTGCACACTACTGCACTTCACCAAAGGACCAGGAATATGCACTTTCCACAAAGGATAGGAGCATAGGTTTCCTATAGAGTGGTTTTTACTGCGTTTATACCCTTTTTCTCCTTGTTTAGTTAGTGTTTTTGGCCAACTTGAATATATAAGGTCTACATTTAGGAAGTATTTCTTGTTTTTGTGCTTTATTAAGCGCTATGGAGTTCTCATAGAAGGAAAAAACAAAGAAAAACATGTTTTTGTGTTTGTTCTTTTTTCTTACCTTTCATTTTATTAATAAACTTATAGATGCATTTCCCTTTGAAATAGTTGTTGATTGCATATTGTTGGTCCTAAAAAGAAAAAGAAAATATTATATTTGCATTACATTGTGGTTTTGAAAAGTTGTTCCTAGAAATTGAATAGAAACCTAACTTTAGAGAATAATGAGTGCATATTTTAAAGATAGCTAGTGTTCTTATTGGTTCCCATTATATGTCTCTAAACATTAGTTGTTGCACATATAGTTCCTTGAGTAATTAATAGCCATTAAAACGAATGAATAATCTTAAATCCAACTAGATTGTTTATTTTTTAGAAAAAACAATTTAGTTTAGCTATGTAGAACCTTGGTGTAGGATTTGGAGAGTAAACTCTCCAAGGCTACAAAACATAACTTGGATGATCAAAGAGAGGAAAAATATATTAGTAATAAGGAGCACTTGTTGGGAAAGAATATCTAATGAATGTGTAAACTACTATGCTCAAGCTAAGAAAGTGGAGAAGACATCCCCTCTTCACTTGTTTGGTCGTATTATAGCATGTACAAGGGTTTTGGATTGAATTGGAAAGTCCTTGGGGTGACACCAATTTTCTCAATTGTTTCGAGATGAGGACTTGGTCTTGTATTGCCTACCTATATGCATAATCTTGCTCATAATTGTTCCCTTTGGAAGATGATTGTGAAGTGGTAGCCTTAGTTTCCTTTTCTATGACACTTTTGCATGGGTTACTACAAGTGGGAAGTCCTTATGGTACCCAAGTGTAATATCCTCTTCGCTACTTCGATTCTACTACAATAGGAAGTACAAAGGTAAATGGATCAAGGTTATGGTTGTGACGATAAATCATTGTAACTAATGTTTTGTGAATTTTCTAAGTTATAGTTTTATTTTGTAGACCTGGGAGACTTAAAGGGTTGACTCAATCAAATTAAATGGGCATGAATCCACTAGGGGGAATCAGTAAATGGTTAGAATCTAGTAGTTGATGAGGATTGTCATGATGGTGCCTTGTGCAATATGTGAAAAGTAATGTGTCGGTGATTTACCTAGTGTTGAAGAATGTAACTTAAAAAGGTATCCTTATTGTACTTTTATTGTATTATTTTTGTACCTCCTTCGAGAGATGTTATTAATGTACTTGGTCATGTAATTGTACATGAAAGAATCAATGTAACCCTTCCATTGTAAGTGAGATTAACAGTACCCAACATAATATTATATAAATTTTATATTGAGTCTCTCTAGGTAAGTCGACCCTGTTTATAGCAACAAACCAACCTAGTTAAGTTAAAAGGTCACTCACTTGATGAGTATAAATATAGGAGGTTCTCCTCTCATTTGGACACACTTCTCACTCAAGCAAGTGCACAAGAGAGAGAAATAAGAGGCGGGTTGGATAGGAGAGATAGTTTCTATTGTCTTTGGGATTCTTACTATCTTGGTTGACATTGCACTTGGTGACATAATCTATACTAAAGAAGTTGTTGGGCTTTCTCCCTTGTAGTTTCCTAGGATAAATATCTGTGTTATTTTGTGTTGTTGTGCTTATATTTATTTTAGAGATCCTAATTCTATGGTTATGATGAAATGATTGTAAATGTTTAAAGTTCTTGTTTAACCATTAAAATTATAACATGGTATCAGAGCTACCTTGAAAGAAGTCTTTATGCAATTGTAACTAACAAAAGTTGGAAACTAGGGTTCATATTTCAAGAAATTCTCTCCACAAATTAGTTGAAAAAGGAGGACCATATAACTCTACCTAGGAGGGAACATATTTCTGTCGAGATAGTTTTTAGTTCTGTGGATTTTCAAGTTTTAACCTATCACTACTGCTGGGAAAACTAGGGCATTAAGTATAATGCAGTTCTATCCACATATTCGGGAAAATGAGTGTACTGGTAAAATTTCCTTGAGGAGGCACATATTTCTATCCAATAATATTTTCAAGTCACTAATGTTGAAAAATTAGGGTTTCTCTGTCAAACCCTAGGTCCACCAGAAGTAGTTTTCCAGAAAAGGTTTGGAGAAAGCATCCAGTTGAATCACTCTCATTCGTAAGTTATATTCTCTATATTTCCATTTGAGGTTCTCACTTTTATCAAGTTGACAAAAAATACGAAGCTTGAGGAAAAGATTGAAGGACATGAGAACTTTTTGATGTATCTTATCATTGTATGTTGTTGTACCCTGATTGGGGATGCGATACCCCCTTATAGGATGTCTTAAATGTGTCTAGACCTTGAGGTATAACCTTCCTTGTAATTTGGGGAAATAGTCCAGAGTGTAACATCATGTAATGTGTATTTGGAGTCTCTTTGGGAGAATTCGGCCTTAATAGGGAAGACATATGGGCCCCAGCCTTATGTTTGGTCAGTGACTTGAAAGGGTATAAATAGGGAGGATCTCTCCCTTATTTATACGCACCTCACACTCTCAAGTTCGCATGTGAGAGAGAGAGAGACAAAGGAGAAGAGATAGATAGTTGATGAATACTTCTTATTACTGCTTTTGATCATCTTACTATTATGAGAAAGTTTGTGTGGTTTTATCCTTTGTGGTTTCCCCAATGAAAATATTTGTGTCTCATGTATATTTATATCATATGAATCTTGTTGTACTTGTTATTATTTCAGATGAAGGATATGTTGTATGTTCCAGGATTGAAGAAGAATATTCTTTCCATATCTGTACTAGATGCAAATGGAATTATGGTTTCTTTTTTCAATGGCCAAGTTCTAATGTGGCCCAGAGGAAAGACAATAGAGGATGTAATAGTGATTGGAGAGGAAGATGAAGGCTTCTACAAGCTAAAGGGACAACTTGTACAAGAATTGGTTCATGAGTCAATTGAACCAAGCGAACTGTGGCACACAAGGATTGCACATGTGCACTATAGAGCACTACCAATGGAAAGCACAACAATCTCAGTATTGCTAGAGATCTAGGCAAAGAATGAAGGTATTTTCAAAGGATGTGCATAAGGAAAGAACGTGAAGAAGACACTACCCAGTAGTGAGAGCAAGGATAAAGGAATACTTGAGATAGTACACTCATATGTATGTGGACCCATGTCTTCTACCTCATTAAGTGGGTATGTGTACTATGTTTCCCTTATAGATGATTTCTCACGTAAGACCTGGATATATTTCTTCAAAATAAAATGTGAAGTTTTTCAGTAAGTTCAAGGAATATAAATCCTTAGTCGAGAACCAGACTAATAGGAATATCAAGATTCTACGGTTAGATAATGATGAAGAATTCACATCATATGAATTCCAGGAACTTTGTAGAGATTCTGATATTAATATGGAGTTGAGCACTCCATGCAATCCTCAATAGAATGGGGTTGCGAAATGAAAGAACCGAACCATCATGGAAGAAACAAGGGAAAAGTTGCATGACCAGGATCTTCCTATGCACCTTTGGGAAGAGGCAACAAGAATAATTGTCTATGTACAGAACCATACTCCTTATCGAGTACTTGAAAATAAGAGTCCCAAAGACACTTTCTCAGGAGAGAAACCAAAATTCATCCATATGAGAATATTTGGTTTCCCGTTGTACATACATATCCCAAAGGAGAAAAGGACCAAGCTCAATCCTTCTAGGAGGAAGGGTATATTTGTAGGATATAGTGATACATCAAAGGCCTACTGAATATATTTCCCAGGATTGAAGAAGATCGACATCAGTAGAAATGTAACCTTTGATTAAGACTCTGCATACTTCAGATCCAGGAGGAATACTATCCAGGAAGTTGAGGAACCCGAAGAGATGATAGTCCAAGAAATGGAAATTGGAGAAGAAATTCTAGAAGACCCTGAATATCATGACATGATAGAGCCAAAAGAGCTGGTAGAGACATTTCTTGAGAAGGACTCCCGTAAGAGGAAACCAACATGGGCACGAGAGCTCATATGAGAAGCTGAAAGGTAGGGTGCTCCAAAGGGAATACATAGAGAGAGAAGAGGGAAAAGCCCTACAATATCTATGTACGCATGCTGTGTGACATAATTGACATAAAACCTTCTACCTATGAAGAGGCTGTAGAAAAGAAAGAATGGAAGTATGCTATGATCGATGAACATCGGTCAATCATGAAGAATGATGTCTAAGAGATAGTTCCAAGACCAGATAAGAAGTCTGTCATGAATTCAAAGTGGATCTACAAGATCAAGCATGCTGCATATGGTAACATCGATAAATATAAGGAAAGCTTCGTATCATGAGGCTTATCATAGAAAGAAGGCATAAACTTTGAATATACATTTGCACCCGTGGCAAGGTACACTTCCATTAGGACCATACTTCCTTTGGAAGCAGTTATGAAATGGGAAATACACCAAATGGATGTCAAGACAAATTTCTTGAATGGTGTAGTCGAGGAGGAAGTGTAGGTGGAACAACGACTGGGATTATAGACACATGAAAGGAAGACCCATGTGTGCAAATTGAAGAAGGCCTTGTATGGATTGAAGAAAGTACCAAGGACATGGTACGACATGATGTATAGATTCCTTATGATCTTGTACTTTACCAAGAGTAAAGCAGATTCCAACCTCTACTTCAGGGTGGAACACGGAAGACCTATGATACTCCTGCCATATGTCAATGATTTGTTTCTTACAAATGAAGAGGAACTCATTACAGATGCAAGGAGGAGACTTACTACACAGTTTGAGATGAAAGACCTAGGTATGATGCACTACTTCTTAGGCATGGAGGCATGGAAAAGTGCATATGGAATATTCCTTGGGAAAGGGAAGTATGTAGTGGAGATTCTAAAGAGATTCAGAATGTTGGACTGCAAGACGATAGCCACACCTATGTCATCTAACTTGAAGCTTGTGAGTGATGCTTCATCTAAGTTGGTTGATGCCACGATGTATCATCAAATGATTGGCTCATTGATGTATCTGAAAAAAATGAGACCAAACATATGATTTGCGGTGAACAACCTGATTCTATTCTTGACAAATACAAGACATTTTCACCTAATAGCTACAAATCATGTTCTGAGGTACCTAAAAGGTATAGTTGATTATGGGCTCAAATATGATGCGACTCATAAGATTAACCTACAAGGTTATCTTGATTCAGAATGGGAAGGTAGTTGCACTAACAAGAAGAGCACCTTAAGTTACTAATTCAGTTTGGGATCTAGCATGATATCCTAATTCAATAGGAATCAATCATGTGTGGTTCTGAGTACAACCGAGACAGAGTATGTTGCTCCTTGCTTGACTAGTTGTGAGGTAGTGTGGCTGCAAAAGCTACTATGTGGATTATTTGATATTTGGATGTGACATTAGAGGAAATTTGGGGTCTAATATGGGCCTTATAAGAAAATATACCAACAATAAATTTTGTGAGTTGGAATTCAAGAACCAATAGAATTTCAATAAAATGAGTCAACCATAATGGTTGAATTGACATATTTGTCATAAAAGAAAACTACTTTTTTTGTTTGTATTTTCGACATATCTCCTTGTGTTTTTACTCAAATTTCAAGTGGGAGAGCTCATTGGATATGGAATTTAATTTCACATCCAACGAGTACCCACATTGCATACTTTTGACGAACCCCGCTACCCCAAAAACAAGAAATACTTGAAAAAACGTGATGATGACATCATCATCACACTTTTTTAGGTATTTCTTGTTTTTGGGATATCAGGGTCCATCAAAAGTATGCAGTGTAGGGATGCGTCGGATGCAGAATTAAATTCCACATCCAACGAGCTCTCCCGCTCAGAATTTGAGTGAAACCACAGGGAGATATGTCGAAAATATGAACACAAAAAGTAGTTTTTTTCATTCTTCTTCCAAAATTAATAACTATTATTTTATTATTTTAACTATTATTTTATTATTTTACTTAGGAGGCCCATTTTAGACCTCAAATTTTCTCTCATGCTTGTATCTTCTGTGATAATCATAGTTACGTGAATCTATCAGAAAACCCAGTGTTCCATGACAAGTCAAAGCACATCGGGATCAAGTTCCACTATATCAGGGATATGGTGTAGAGAGGAGTAGTGAAGTTCTAGTACGTGGAAGGAGAGGAGAAGATAGCCTATTTGTTGACCAATCCTCTACCGAGAGTGAAGTTCGATTACTTTAGAGAAAGACTTGGTGTGATCCAGATCGAGATCCCTCAAAAGAGGGAGTGATGTATTCTAGCATAGCTAGGGAGACAGTTTGTCTGAGAGTATCATCCTGTTGAATATTGTAGGTTGCTCAGATGTAATCATTCTTGTAGGTTATACTTGGATAAGTCCCGATGAAGATCATAGGTTATCCTTGGATGTAATCAATCCTTATGTGTTCTATGCTAGAAATAGCTGATGCATGATATCTCACATGGGAAATGTGACAGATTGTCCGAGTTGGAAAAATCCCGATGAAGTAGGATGCTCGGATGTAATCAGTCCTTTAGGTTGTCCTCAGATGTAATTAGTCCTAGTGAAGCTTGTAGGTTATCCTTGGATGTAATCCGTCCTATGACAAATTATTCGAGTGTAAAATGAGACTTGGTGTGGTATGTAGGTTACTGTAAAGTAATAAGCCCTGTGGGTTGTCCGAGTGTAAAATGAGACCTAGGGTGGTATATAGGTTACTTGGATGTAATACACCCTGAAGGTTGTCTGAACGTAAAATATCTTAGACGTAGGTTGTTCAGATGTTATAAGTTCTTGAGGTTGACTAGGGAACGTAAAAGGTCTTGATGTAATAGGTTGTTTGGTCATAATCTGTCCTTAAATATATATGTGTGTGTGTGTGTTCCCACATTTAGATGATAAGTTCATGAAGCATGAGAGGTTCACCTAGGTGGTTCTACCGATACAACGCAGGTTAACTGTGCAGAGACGTAATGTACTGAGTGTGCTCCTAGGTGATTCTTGCATAGCAGAAGCTGCATGTTGTCTTAATGACGTGAAAATTATCCTAGCTTACTACTATGGTGAAAGAACACAAGTGGTCTGCATGTAAATATTTCTTCATTGTTTTGTTTTGTGCAGGACAAAAGAGTTGATTTGGATACGATGATATGAAGGTAGGAGACACAAGTTATTTTCGTGGAAATGTAAAGAAGGTCCTGAACTGTTCCTATGAGATGGATTGCTTCAGATGTGATGAATACTTGGATGAGGACTAGGCCTACACCCAATTGAGAGAGGGACGGATTTGTAGAAAATTTCGATGACAAATAGTATCAATTGATGATAAATAATAAGAAGATGATGGCACAAACTATGATCATTACTCTATGACTCCATGATGATGACTCTACGATGAAGACTTGACCAGATGTGTTGATGATCATGAAGAGAGAGAATACCTTCCTAGTTAAGAGGGAGTGCTTATGTATATGTAACTTCATACGATATTCTGATGTACATTATCATTTTATGTGGTTGTACCCCCATTGGGGATGTGTTTACCCCTTGTAGGATGTCTTAATTGTGTATAGACATTGAGGTACAACCTCCATTGTAAGTCAAAGCAATAGTCCCCAGTGTAACATTATAATGTGTATTTTGAGTCTCTTTGGGAGAAGTCGACCCTATTAGGGAAGAAATGTGGGCCCCAATCTTATTTTTGGTCAGTGGCTTGAAAGGGTATAAATAGAGAGGCTCTCTCCCTCATTTATACACACCTCACACTCTTAAGTTCTCATGAGAGAGAGAGAGAGAGAGAGAGAGAGAGAGAGAGAGAGAGAGAGAGAGAGAGATAGCTGTTGAATACTTCTTATTACTGCTTTTGATCATCTTACTATTATGAGGAAGTTTATGGGGTTTTCTCCTTTATGGTTTCCCTTGTGAATCTTTGTGTCTCGTGTATCTTTATATCTTATGCATCTTGCTATACTTGTTATTCTTTCAAATAAATATCCTAGATAATCTAATCATATGTAAAGAAAAACTAACATAGAGTGTTGACACAGATCCGTCGAGAGGGGTTCACTCTCTATTGACACCCTTACCACAACGATCTCATTGAGCATCGACCCAGACAAGCTTTACCTTGTCCAGCAACACCTACGAAGCAGATGAGGTCTCACCCTAGATGTTCAAGGGAGAACTATCGGAATCAAGTTTCCGCAGTAGGAAGGAGGATTGCGCATCTACTGTCAAACTTATTGCATCATCATTTAGCATATCCAAACTTTAAGAGATTCATATTGTCATTCAATGGATTAGATCAACATACTCAGATCACAATATAAGTATCAATGCATAAACAAATATAACAATATAGCATCATTCCTAATAGGAAAGCATCGCCTCATATAGAGGCCAACATCACAATGAGGTATTCATTTACATTTACATCACAGAAAATAGGAAAATAGGAAAATTAAAAAAGACATAATGTTTCTGTTCAATATCCATCATGTCATATTAACTTGGAAGCAAAACACAGGTTCCCAAAAATAGTTCTTCAATTCCTCCCTTACAAAGGTTTGATCTCCAGATTATCAACAGATCCAAAGATCTCTCAACATTCACAATCCTAGATCTACTTATAGGCTTGTGCCTTTACATTGGTGGCCCACTTTAGTCAAATTCCTAACTACTTGGACCAAAATCTACAAAATAATGACCAAAATCTACAAAATATACAAAATGTGGTCATTCTGCCTTGCGTGCCATCTTCTATCTTGTGTAACATCTTTGAATTTATGCAGAATCCTCAATGTTGCAAAGCTACTTACCCTCAAAAATTCTTGTCAACAGGCCCCCAACACAATCTTGTGGCTCTCCCTCAAGCCACGTTAGCGGGAAATGGTGTAATCGCCGATCTTTACCTTGAAGTCTTCATACTGTTGTGTGATCTCTTTGACCTGCTCCTTGATATTCTTGCTGATTTATTAGCTTTCTGTCAATTCATGTTTTGGTGGATGCTCAATGATATTTGGAGTGACATCCCTCCGGCCATCCTGAACTTCCTGTAGCACTGAAACTACCTTTACTGAGAGTTGCATTCAAATGTACTGAAATTTGTCCAACTGTGTTGTGCACCTCTATTAATGCTCCCTTACATTTGCAACGTGCTGTTGTAAATCCTTTAGCTCTGCTTCTTTTGTGATTTGCACAAATGGGGGCATCAATTTGAGTGATGTTCTTAGTATGGAAAACTATCCCTTGGCTTCCTGCAACTGTGTGCTGAGTTGCTCCAACTACGCATCTATGTTGACAGTTCATTGAGGTCAAGTGAAAGGTCATGAAATTGTTGAAGTGATGTGTTGACATCCTCACTATTGGTCTCGATCACATGCAGTGGAATTTGAACATTCCTTATCCGCTTCCCAATGCTGATCGCCCCAACCTTCTACGGCACCCCTTCCTCAGGTACCCTGCTCAAAGCTATATCAATCAATGAATTAATGCGAGTGTTTAACTCACCAAATATGTTAGTCACCTACTTCTTCAGTTGCTCTGCCATCACACCAGTCTCTTTGGTGATCGCCGCAATAATACGACTTACTTGGTCCTCGATCAGTGGTGCTATGCTACTGATTGCGTCATGTTCTTGTTGCTTCTTTGTCCGGGATTCCTTGAAATCCTTCTCTGTCTCTGAGTCAGTTGGGGTCCTTGCTGATGGTTCATATGACTCATTTTTTCTTTGTGGGTATGGTAGAGGATCCAATGAAGCATCGGTTGGTGGACCCATCGACACTTCCTCTGTGCTAACAGGTTCTCGCCACTCCACCGGCCAGTCATCTATAATTGCTTCCAGCTATGCATCAAATAGTTTGTAGAGTGTGGGAAACCACTTCTTATCTATGTCTCTTCTCTCCTAAACATGGATGGCATGTGGCCCTATCATGAACCAAACAACACACTGGTATTTCACCACNGTTTGTAGAGTGTGGGAAACCACTTCTTATCTATGTCTCTTCTCTCCTAAACATGGATGGCATGTGGCCCTATCATGAACCAAACAACACACTGGTATTTCCCCACCGCCTCTTCTGATAACCACATAACCTTCACGGCTGCCTACTGTAGTGCCTCCCAATACAACCAA
Source organism: Pseudotsuga menziesii (assembly GCA_001517045.1). NCBI lineage: Eukaryota > Viridiplantae > Streptophyta > Pinopsida > Pinales > Pinaceae > Pseudotsuga > Pseudotsuga menziesii. Next base: position 10,934 of record LPNX011057993.1, on the reverse strand, counting down.
AATTGTATTGAGCAGTCCTTGATTCATTTCGACTCCTTAACATACCACAGGTTCCAGTATCATGCTCCTTTGCATACCTTGACATCCTCAACATCCATGCCCTGGTAGTCTTCGAGCTCCATCCAAGAAACTAGCGCTATGAGAATGAAAAGCCAGTTATAAGTAAACGGTCGTTTCCTTGCCTATACTATGAGTGCATCATCTACCAATTAGTTCATCAAGAACAAAGGCCAGTTCATTTGTACACCTTGCACACACTGCTCTGCGCACACTATGACCCCCGAATTGCACTGGTTGGGTCAATTCTTTCTGACTACCTTGCTAGTTAGAATCCTTGCTGCAATGTATACAACCTGCTCATTAATGTTGTCAATGACATATGAATTCCCGTCGTATTGAAATTTATATCTCTTCTTTAGCTCCACCGTTATTTTCTTATCATTTTCCTCCTCCCGAAAATATTGTGATGGGTTGGTCCCCTCCTTGGGAAGCCTCATAATATCTGAAATCAGTGCAATGGTGACTAGTACCAACCGATCCAACCATAGATAGCCTCCATAGAAGAATGCTAACAGATGCTTCATGCATCGGTTGGCTTCCAAAAACCTTCCAAAATGTGGCATGTTTATGAGGCCCAACATCCCTTATCTCTCCAATCCCCTCACACATTCATCTGGAATGCAGGCTATTGGGTCGCTGCCTACTCTTGTCATTGGTAGAAATGGGTCTACACTGATCTCGGTTGATGTGATTAGATCATGATATTCATATTTCATTCTCATAATTAAGGGCATGATTTCCATGGTGCATATCATGCCCCACGGTATCGCCAGCATCCTCATCAGATACCTATAATTCTTCGTGATTTTTCATGGCTTCGCATTAGGTCGAGAGGGAGGAACATAGCTAGGGATGTCCATAGTGGACACCCTAGTCTGGGTTGTGGATTCCTCAGCTCCATATCTTGATGGTACCATCTGCTGGACTGCCTCTTCTTCTCTCATGGAAGTTCGTGTCGATCTCTTTTTCTGCACGGGGGATTTCGGATGCTGCACCCCTCTCTTCTTCTTTGGGACTGATGACAAACCCACCGGCATGATGAATACCTCTTGCTCAATTGGCACCCCTATAACTGGTGAGTCTCTCCTTCTTGAACTCTCTATATGTATTGGTTCACTCAACATTCCTCACAAATGCCCACTAGTTCACAACATGGCACCTCAATCTTACTCTTCTATGTAATTCACTTGCACAACACAACACAACACACTACAATCAAATATGCAATAAATTGACAGCTCAAACTTCACAATGGTGAATTCAGGCCATGAACCATCCTCTTCTAATAGTTCTGAGTCGACCATTAATCATCCGAATCCATCGGTGATCCTCCCAATCCAATGGTTGGATCCACCATTAATGCACATCTCGTCCAAGAGTGCCACTGGTTAACCATTTTAACTAATGTATTTATTGCTAATTTGACTCTTTTGTGGACATGTGGCCATCTCAACATGACTCCCTGACTGTGACATTAACTCCTCTACTTATGCTACCACTTATTTATGGCGCACCATCCTCTTGAATACCACATTATTCCAATATATATATATATATTTTCACTTACGCACTGCCTCAAGCATCACGCAGCACCAGGCCTGCATTGTAGGGATTTATCCTGCTGTCATTCACCAGTTTAGGTAGCATCGCACCATCTAACTGTTATAGTTGTATTGCGCCTCCTATAGTAATGGAATTAATAACATATGAACCTAAAAAATGCATCTGCAACTTACTTGGATGTTTGGAAAACTTGTTGTCATACATCAACACCATGTCTCCTTGCTGAAAATGTTTGTTTTTGATATGTCGATCATGCTAAGCTTTTTGGTGATCCTTCTCAACACGCTGGTGAAAACCTGCAACAAAGCGATCTTCCTCTAGCTGCACATACTGCACTAGGTGTCCTTCTAATGGTCCTTCATCATCCATTCCTATTGCAGCTGCAATGCGCAAACTCGAAACGATGTACTCCATTGGCATGATTTCCTCCTTCCCGCACACCAACTTGAATGGCATCTGTCTTGTCAATATTTTGCAAGTGGTGCGATATGCCCACAATACTGTTGGGATCTTCAAACCCTAGTCATCATGGTTTACATTGCACACCTTTGTGAGTGCATGCTCCAACACTTTGTTGAATGCCTCAACTGTCCCATTTTCTTCCAGAAGGGGTACTCTTCTTATGTTGTATCTGAAACTCCTCTGTCAATGCACTGACAGTTTGATTGATAAAGTGACTCCCTTGATCACTCATCAATACCTTTGGGAAACCAAACAGAGCAACAACATTGTCAAATAGGAATCTTGCTACTGTCGTAGGGGTGCAATTTACAACTGGTGCAACATCCACCCATCTTGTCAGGTAATTCGTTGCTGTGATGATGTACCTTGCACCAGTTCTCTTTCCAGGTGGGTTGATTGGTCCCACAAATTCTACTACCCATTTATCAAATGGTTACAGCTTCACCTGAGGTACTAGCATCATATCACCCCCCCTTGATGGTTTTCTAGTTCTTTGACAAATGTCGCAAGTCCGTGCATAGTCCAGCGCATCCCCGTTCAGAGTCGGCCACCAAAGCCCTACGTGGAGCTCTTTCTTGGCTGTAGCAGGACTTCCATAGTGTCCACTTGCAACTCCCACATGTAATTCTACCAATACCCTCCCTTGTTCATGTGGTAGGACACAACACCATAAGATATCATATGGTCCCAGCTTATAAAGTTGTCCAATGATCAACTGGAAATCCACTGCTTGAACAAACAACTGCTTCTTCTGACTTGTAGTAAGCTCTTCTGGTGCTATTCCTGTCACCAAAAACTGAACTATGTTCTCATATAATATGTCAACCATCTTGACTCTAAATAATTTCACATCAGGTAACCCATATTCAATGTTCTTCAGTTCTTCACTTGGATCAATCCACGATAAGTGATCTGGGCTAGAATTCAAGCGACCTGGTTTCACAATTATCTCAAAATCAAACTCTTGAAAGAGAAGTAGCCAATTGAATATATTTCCCTCCAACACAGGATTATTCACTAGGTATTTCAAAGTAGATTGATCCGTGAACATCTTGAAATGGCCTCCCAATAGGTAATGTCAAAAATTCTGCAATGGATATACCATTTCCAACCCTTCCCTCTTTGTCGTAGTATAATTATTCTCTGCAGATGAGAGATTTTGACTAGCAAAAGAAATTAGGTGATCAATATCACCTTCACCTGGCTATGCAAGCACCACTTCCAATGCAGTTGATGATGCATTAACATGAACATGGAACTCTTTTGTCCAATTAAGAAAAATCAGTATTGGTGCATAATCCATCTTTTCCTTTAGTGTGTCAAAACTGGCTTGACACTCCTGAATCTATACAAATACCACATCCTTCTTGAGCAAATTCTCCATAGGGGTTGTGATCATGGCATTACCTATGAGAACTTGCGATAGTATCCTTTATGGACTAATGTCGCTCTCAGTTGCTTCACATTTGTAGGTGGTGGTAAGCTCAAAATCAACAAAATATTGGCTTGATCAACTAGCAATCCTTCCTTGCAAACAATATGTCCCAGCAACATCCCAAACGAAGCATAGAAAATGCACTTTTTCAAGTTCAACATGATCTGATACTGTCGACATTGCTCCAGCATCATTCGCAGGTTTGCAAGATGATCCTTTATCATCCCAAAAACCATCCAGTCATCCATGTAAACTGCCAGAAACTTCTAAATAAAATCCTTGAAAGTAGTGACAACAATCCTGGAGAATATTGTAGGTGCATTCTTCAGTCCAAATGGAATCACTGTGTACTAAAAACATCCCCATTCGGTAACAAAAGTTCTCTTATGTCGATCCTCTTTTGTGATCTTAATTTGGTGATAGCCAGAAAATCCATCCATGAATGAATAAATTTCTTGACCACCCACTCCTTCTAATACCTCATCAGTAAATGGTGTAAAAAACAGATCATGCAGACATGCATCATTTCGTTTTCTGAGATCAACACAAATCTGAACATCTCTTGTCTTCTTATCTTGCACAACCTTGGGACTGATCCATTCCAATTCATCAACCGATTCTACTATCCCAACATCCAGCATTCTGTCGAGCTTAGCCTTGACCCTTTCCTTGTAGCACAGATTCAAGCAATATGGTTTCTACTTCACAGGCTTTGCATCTGGCTTCAGTGGAATCTTCATCTCTCCCAAATCTCCTGATATCCCCTTCATCTCATAAAACTTTGTAGGAAACACATATTAGAATTCATGCAACAGATCTGTGATCTTTGCCATGTTTTCTTCATCCCATTAGTCCCCAACATTCATGAACTTCGGTTGCTCCTTTGTCCCAATGTTGACCTTCTGAATCTTTAATGGTTGATTCATTGGATCCGTCGGTACATCATGTGTTGCAACATCCCGACTTCCTTCTGTCTATGGAATATTGATGTTTAGTGGATCATCACCATCATCCGGTCCTCCTATTACATTGTAGCACTCCATCATTGACTACATAGGACATGTTTCATGCAGATCCACTGGATATGTAACTGGAACTACCTTCAAAACAATGCTGGATATGTAACTGGAACTACCTTCAAAACAATGTCATGGATGTGCTGCAGTACACTATGAATAGCTAGATTGGTATCTGCGAAACTAAAAGTGTTATTGAAGCAAGTTGAAAACTCTTCTGAGCTAGTGATCTCTCTACACAACTCCACTGATACATACCACAATCATGACATTTCATCCAACGTGTGGACAAAAGCATGTACCCACTCATCCTTTGGTCATGACATGCAAGCAGATGAGTGTTAGGATCATTCCTCCCATCATACCTCTTCGCATGGTAATTTTATGCTTCACCAAAGCGAACTGTCATCAACCTGTGACACTACGACCACACATTGATCTAATTCTTATGTGTCACCCACCGACATGCTGGGGTAGCCTTCACCGCTTCATCTAATGCCAATAATGTCTGTGGTTTTGATACCTTATCCTCAAACTCAACTAAAAACTTAGATAACTCAAGAAGTCCTTCATATACTAGAAATTCAACAGTATCGATTGCGACTCAACACAACAACTGAGTAATATGGTCATACTTCTGAATTGATACTTCATGCATTTGATTCTTCTAGTTCTCCAAAACATCATCAGAGTCTGAATATGCAAATCTAGAGCTGCACCATCTGAGCTCACCATCAACAGTCGGATGGATGTAATGCACATAGATGTTATATGTGTGATCCCATCCCCCTATAACTTCTTCCTTTACTGGTTCAACATATCTTCTTCCTTCCATAGGGTCCATCGGAGCTATGAATTTGATATCGTGGTTTTCAAATGTCATCACGTGCTTCTTGAAAGTTATCGTAGCTAAACTGTCATTGGCCCATCCAATCCCCAGCAGTATAGGATATGAGCCACTTCCATGAACAACTTCCATGAAATCAAAATCAACATAAGTCTTCATCCCTTCATCTTCCACTGTGGGACGTAGAATGCACCCAATAGGTGTTACTCTGGCCTCGTTAGCCAGTTGGAGCTCCACAAGGGACCAAACCAACTTTGGTTTCCCCATTTTCCCCCATGTCTACTTTGTTAGAATGTTAACGTCTGAGCCCAGATCCAAAATTACTGAATCTACCTCGTAATCCCCAATCTAAATATTCATTCTCATCTCTTTTGCCATCTTTTTCTTGTGTAAAGAGTTCACCATGGAATCCTTTCGTCCCTTTTCTGGTCAATGCAAGAGATTCACAATCTCATCAAGGACATCGGTATCTTTTTCCAGTGACAAGAAACTTTCAAAGAATTTCTGCAAGTTACCATGTTGTCGCGATGGAACTACTACCAAATTTGAATCAAAAGCATGTGGCATTTCATAAACATGCAAATTACCCAGATCTTTTCTTATTGCATTGCGTGCTTCGAAGAATGTGTCCCTTTCAGCGTCAACATCGAATTGTAGTTTCTTCTTTCCAGCCAATTGGATTTGTGGAAATGGGATATCTTCTCCTGTCCTTGCACCTCCAGGAGTAATGACAACAATGTCAGCATCCTACATTCTGGGTTCTGCTGAGATCGTCACAACTGTTGGCCCTTGGTTCTAGTTCGGTGGCGGATTCATTGGTTGGTTTGCATTCCAATTTGCATTTTGGTTCTGATTCTGAATCTGGTTTTGGTTTTGGTTCTTCAACTGGTTTTGGTTTTGGTACTGCAACTATGGAATGTTCCTTGCCTGCCACTTCGTGATCAACTGTGGGAAGTTCTCAATGGTGTGGTCATCAATGATACAATAAGTACACTATTCTTGCAAGTTTGGGTAGTCTCACTGATAATGTCCCAGTGAGTCTGCAATTATAACATTGCACAGTTCTGTGACCTTAGCCTCCTCCTCGACCAAAACCTTCACTTCGTCCTCCTCGAAATCCTTCGCGGAAGCCTACTTACTGCTGATACTATGGTTGATTGATTGTTGTTGCTATGGAGGATTCAAATACTGCTGGACATACTACTGTGGTTGATTATATTGCGGTTGCTATAGATCGATATGCATCTGGTTGTACTGTGGAGGTGACAGGGAAAACTGCGGCTGTGGCACAAATTGTCGTCGTGGTTGTTGCTATGGTACAAATTGTGTCTATGGATGTACCACATGCAGTTGCTGCTGTAGTTTCTACATCGTTCAATGGTATTCGCCCTTCACATAGTAGATGTCCATTATTCTATCCTGGATCAAATCATATGCACGACAATCCTTATCTTTGTTCCCAACATACCAAAAGAACATGCAGTATAAATTCGTCGGCTTCGTGACCATCTTCTGCATGTACCCACAATATTCATGTCGATTCCCACAAAATTGGAAGATGCATCACCATGGAAAGCCACCATAACTTAATGTATTTGGTGCTCCCGACAGCAGGTAGTTTCGAAAATCTGGGCATTGATATTTATGATGTCCTTCTGCACGACATCGAGTACACCATATTTCTTCACGCTAATCTTTCCTCTTCTTAATATCCTGCAACTAGATATTCAAGTTTTCTAGTTGAGACTGAATATGAGTCATGCCAAATCCATTCTCACCAATAGGCGAAGACTCCAACTTCATTACGATCTCCAGGACCTCTCTGTGTGTCACAATCTTTTTCTATATCAAAGGTATTCTGATATGCGGTACTAATGTTGCTATGAACCATTCCTTATGTTGAACATCACTCATATCAAAGATGACTCTCCCCATCAGCATCATGAATCATTGATAAAAATACCAAACAGTTTCATTTGTATATTTCTTAATCTCCTTCAACTCTGTGATATTTTGTGCCTCAAATTTTGGTTTCCTGAATTCTTCAGTCAATCCTTTTCGGATTTCAGCCAGATTCTTCATTGGAATCCCTGTAGGAATTTGTACAAATTTCATGAACCAGTATAGTGCACAAACCATGAGATTCGTCACCAACTG
>LPNX011057977.1:215484-431012 GCA_001517045.1 Pseudotsuga menziesii | reverse complement strand
GGGGTCGAAAGATGAAAGCCTCTATCTCCTTAGATAAAGAAAGGATCAAGCTAAAAGGAAATGGCCAAAAATTCATTGTACCCATCAACCCTTCCCAAGGAAATCCTTGGATAGAACCTATTGAGGATGAGGTCGATGTTAGACAGCTATACCAAATCCACAACAATAATGACTACACTGAACCAAATAGCTATGGGGAGCTTTACTTAGGTAACCCCGACTCAGTCGGATATAATTCAGATGCTGAACTCTACGACTGGGAAATAGAAAATTATGAAACACAAGCAAGAGGGTGCTGGACTATCCAAACAGTATAGAAAAGACCCACGCAACAGTGCTTTATAGTCTCAATTATCCCCAAGATTTTTGAGAGAAAAATAAGAGAACACCCTACCTTACAACCGACCAACGAAAACACCAGGCAACAACCTAGGTATAAGGAGAGGGAATCCCCAGTCATGCATGTTGAACAAGTGTCTAAAAACATTGGAGAACATGGCCGACTACAGACCCTAGTAGAAACCTTCACAGGTCAAGCAGCTAGATGGTGGGACACCCATCAGACTAAACTACAGACCTGGACTAATGCTGCAACTTACTTTGTTGAAAGGTTTGGTGGCAGGAAGTTAACCTCACAAACACAGATCCCTATCTTCACCCAGGGAAAAAACCCCGAAGAACACATTAAAACTTGTGAAAAATATTGGAGAAGAATTGGACATAAGGATGAGAGAGCCTGGCCACACTTCTTTCCTTCCACCCTAGACGACTTACCTAGAAAATGGTATAAGATGGAGGAAGCTAAAGGTGAAACCTTCTTCAGGAATGAACTAAAAGAAAATTTCATTAAATCCTTCAACTTTATACCTGACGATAAACACTTAGTCGAGCCTGCACAACAAATTAAACATTTCATTCAACCGACTGAAACACACAAAGAACCTCGACAGGTCAAGGCCTGCAATAGTCTTCACATAGGAACAAAAGTCGATTCGACCCGATTACAATTGGAAAATGAACACACCGAAGGTAAAAGCTTCAGATGGAAATCCAACCATGCTGAAACAACAAAACCAATCCACTCAGTGCTAAGGGTCGCGACTACCGAGAAACCCGACCCCGACCAAATGACTGCAGCTGACTTCCCTGCTACATTCTCACAGTTCAAGGAAGGAAGTCGACAGATCAATGAAGCCAAAGCTCTAGAATGGTTAGATGCGAAAGTAAGAACTAAGGAGGTAGACATTTCAAATGATGATCGCCCAAAGATAGCCAAAATTGGTGACTATTGGAATGAGCAACAAACTGCTGAAATAGTAACTTTACTTAGAGAATTCCAAGATGTCTTTGCAAGGGATTATAAAGATTTGAAAGGATTAGTTCAAGAAATGGGAGAGATGAAAATCGACACTAAACCTGATGTCCGACCTGTTAAGAAACGACCTTATAAACTAGCTCATAAATATAAGGAAATAGTTAAAAAGGAGATCGACAACATGTTGGAAGCAGGGATTATTTACCCCATCGACCAGTCGGAATGGGCAAATCCCATGGTCATGCAGCCTAAGAAACACGACCCGACCAGACTGAGAATCTATGTCGACTTCAGGGAGCTAAATAAAGTCACACTTACAGATCCATTCCCCACACCTTATGCTGATGAAATCCTAAATGAAGTTGCAGGACATGAATGTTACTCATTTACAGATGGGTTTTCAGGTTATAACCAAGTACCCACAGCAAAAGAGGATCAAAAGAAGACAACATTTGTTTGTGAATTTGGCTCTTTTGCTTATAAGGTTATGCCTTTTGGATTAAAGAATGCACCTGCAGTGTTCTCCAGAATTGTTGTAAAAACTTTCCAAGAGTATATCTATAAAACTATGGCAGTCTACTTCGACGGCTGGACTATTTATTCCACACTAAAAGATCACTGCACATGGCTCCGAATTATGCTGGAAAGATGTCGATAGATTCAACTTTCCCTCAATATTAAGAAATGCATCTTTATGACTCCCATAGGCATACTCTTAGGACATATTGTCTGCAAAGAAGGAATCAAGGTAGACTTTGCTAAAATAAAGATTATTCTTGACCTAAAACCCCCAATAAATCCTAAACAAGTTAGGGTCTTACTTGGTCATACTGGGTATTATAGAAAATTCATCAGACATTATTCTGATATGACTTACCCTCTAGAAGATTTACTGAAGGACGATATCGAATTTAAATGGACAGAAGAATGCCAGATCTCCTTCGACAAATTAAAGAGAAAACTGGTCGAAGCACCCATACTTAAATTTCCAAATTGGTCGACCAAATTTCATGTGCACATCGATGCATCAGGAATAGCAATTGGAGCAATCCTGACTCAACCAGGAGATGATGGGATGGATTACCCTATAGTTTACAGCAGTCGAAAATTAAATAAGGCTGAAAGAAACTATTCGACCACCGAAAGAGAAGCCCTAGGAATGGTATTCGCACTTCAGAAGTATCGACACTACTTATTAGCTAACCCCTTCATATTTTACACTGACCATCAAGCTTTGAAGTACCTAGTAAACAAACCTCTTCACCATGGGAGAATTTGTTGATGGCTACTTCTATTTCAAGAGTTTGAGTTTGAAGTAGTAGTCCGACCAGGAAAGCTCAATGTCAGACCTGATCACCTATCCTGAATCGACACAGGAGAAGAACCGACCGGAGTCGACGACGACTTGCTGGATGCACATCTATTTCGTGTAGAGGCGGTACCAGAAGAACTGGAGGATATTGCTCAGTTCTTAGAGACAGGTCAGGCACCAGAAGGTCTGAACACCAAGAAGAAGCAAATCCTAGCTATGAAGGCTGCTCCATACAGTCTCATCAATGGATTTCTATACAAAATGGGGTTAGATGATGTTCTTAGAATATGTGTACTCGACCATGAACAAGAGCAAATCATGCACGAAGCCCATTATGGACCAGCAGGAGGACATTTTCAGGCCGACACGACTGCCAAGAAAATCCAACAGTTTGGATTATGGTGGCCGACACTTCACAAAGATTGTAAAAACTTTGTCAGTCGATGTGATAGATGTCAACGACTCGGTCGACCTCTACCCAGTACAGAAATGCCCCTGATTTCTGTAAACCCTAGTCTCACATTTGAAATTTGGGCTATAGATTTCATAGGACCATTCCCTGTCCCAGCCCGACGATCAGGTGCAAGATATATCATCACTGTAGTGGAATATGTCACGAAATGGGTGGAAGCAGAACCTGTCCAGACCTGTTCAAGTGAAGTAGCTGCTAAATTCATCTATGAAAACATCATCACGATATTTGGATGTCCACTCACCTTGATCAGCAACCAAGGATCACACTTCGTTAACAAAACTATCAAAAATCTAACCGACAAGTTTCACATCGACCACCGACGTAGTACATCATACCACCCTCAGTCGAATGGTGCAATTGAAGCTTTCAATAAAACACTGACAAAAGGACTGACTAAAATATGCAGTGCTGACAAAGATGACTGGGATGAGAATATTCCTGCAGTTTTATGGGCATACAGGACAGCCTACAAACGGTCGACTGATCAAACCCCATTTCGACTGGTATATGGACAAGAAGCAGTCGTACCTCTGCACTTCAGAAAACAGGCACCTATCATTGCACAGATACTACATGTCAACGTCGAACAGGCCAGGAAAGATCAGCTACTTCAACTTAATAAATTGGAAGAACATAGACTTATGGCCATCCAGCACCAGGAAATACAAAAACAACAGCAGAAAGCTTGGCACGACCGTAATATCAGAAACAAAAATCTGTCAGTCGGTGACCTTTCCCTACTGTATAACAGTCGATTCAAAGGCAAGCCTAAGAAACTTCACACAGAATGGATGGGCCCGTACATGGTCGAAGAAATACATCCCAATGGGTCGGTCCGACTAAAAACATTGCAGGGCCTGGTATTTCGGAAGCTTGTTAATGGAGCCCGACTTAAACGATACAAAAATTGAAAAAAAAAAAATATACCGGTCTTAACTGAGCACCAAAAACCTATAAAAAGACACAAAATTCCAAAAATAAAAAACCGTACACTCATAAACCATCAGCATGACAGCAACTCACCCCTCCGACAACCGACACCATTTTCATCAACCATCCTCATCGACCAACCATGCCGACCGTATCCACCACCGACATCGACCGTCGACCTCGAGAGTCCCATCACACATTAATGGCCTCGAGCGCCGAACCAGATCTCCCAAATCGCACTTGAGTATTGCAGTTGGACTGTCCAGTCCGCCATTAATACAACCAGTTCGACACTCCAACCCAGCCGCGCCTATAAATAATGGACTGCCCAAGGGTCATTCACCACACCCCTTACATACAGAGCACTCGTATTCCCCGTCGACAAAAACCCACGAACCCTGTTACCAGTTCGACCGATCAGACCAGTCCGACGATATGGCACCTAAACTCACCCGCGCTGCGGCCAAGGCAAAGGAATTCCAGACACAAGAAACACCTTTGGTTCAAATATTGAACCGTATCAAGAATGCTAAAGTCCAGGAGGGTCCATTCCAAAAGCTATGGACAGAGATACAAGAATGGAGCTTTGAAGACAGACGCATGACAGAGGCCGCTAAGAAAGTCCAGCATAACAGCATATGTGCCTATGCCAATGCACCCATCATGGCAATCTTCGGCGGTACGAAGGAAGCAGCAGTGAAGTTTATAATCAGTCGTTATCATAACGACCGATTCTACTTCGACCGACCCATCAACATCACCGGGGAGTTTATATCCAAACTCATAGGTTTGTCGAACAAAGGCCACCCTGTCCCTATCGGCATCAAGGAAGGATTAGTCGAGCGACTAACAGGCTCGCCTACAGGGAAAAACTCCAAGGGGTTGATGATTAGTCAAATCAATGCCCGCACACCACAGATTGTGGCTAAAATCATAGCCATCACTCTCACCTTGGCAGGTCGAAGCAGTGACCTTAAATTGGAGATGCTGGAGGCCGTCGACACCATTGCTGTAGACGGACGCATATACAACTGGGCCGACTATGTCGTCGACCTAGTTAAGACTATCTGTGAACGCTGCCATGAGACGGGAGGTATTATTAAATTTCCATCCCTTATCATTTGGATTATCATGTACCATTTTTGCCCGGAAGGCAGTCCAACCTTCCAGGAGCCGACCATCTTTCACATGCACAGGTTCAAACCTTTTTTTCAGAAAGGAACCGTGTATGAGTTATCACAAGGAAAAGTGTTCCTTGAGAACTGGTTTCAGTAGCTCAAGGTTCGCACGACGAGGTGGAGGGTGCCCCAGAACATCCGACTAAACCTCCCTGCTCAATCCCATATACAGCTAGAACTGGACCATACAGCAGTATGGTACATGCGAGGTCAGGACCCAAAAGCACAAGACCTCGACTTCTATCCAACAGTCGAACAGATCTTTCGGGAGCTGAGTCGACAGGCAAGCACAAAGATAACAATACCGGAAGCTGCCAAACAGGTCGACTTCTCTATAGTCGAACCTCTTACCGACCAAGAGAAGGAAGAGGATTATGAACTAAACTTGTACATTAGCACTTTTGTGACAGAAGATACGCCGCCTGTGACCACTAGTCGGGTGCACTTGACCGTAAAGCATCCGACTGCACCAGTAGTGGACCCCCCGACAGAGCAACATCAGACACCACCACTAGCACAACAACCAGTACAACAAACAGCTCCTCCAGCTACACAGACTGTCGACCCAGCTTAGACCCCGACAGGGGAAGTCGAGGAAGACAACCCTGAATATGCTGTGTCTCGGAGCATTATCAAGAAATTGGCGAAGGAGATAGCCATTGCCAGAAGGAACATCAAACTGCAGAAACGTCAGCAAGGTAAAGGTAAGCGTAAGCTTGTCCTTGCTGACTCCACCGACGACGATGAAGAACTGGCAGCAACAGCACTCGATATTGTCGAGGATGCCCGAGCAAATAAGGTAACTGTTGAAACCCAGTTTCAACGTTTTGTTGAAGCAGGAGCACCGAAAGGTCGGCTAAAGAAGGCCAAAACAACACCACTGTCTGAAGATGTGGTTGACCTAGTGACGACTCCTCCCCCTCCATCTCCGACTAAAATAGTCGAGGAGCAAGCACCAGTGCAGCAGGCCGACGTTTCCCCTAAAGTCTTTGAAAGAGTTATCCCTGAGGCACTCAGAGCTAGGGAAAGCTCGGACTATGAGCTTAAAGCCTTTTTTGCAACACTGCCTGCACTGTTCAAATCGGCGCAGACAATCAGGACAACAACTCCCCTAAAAGCACGCAAAAAGACATATTCCCACCAAACAAAAGTATTTACAAGGGTTTGAGAAAGTGGCGATATATCAGGCATTGAACAGACCTTCACTGACTACCGACCGCAAGAAGACATTATGTCTTCCGACCACAGTTCTTCCCCTTCACCACTAGGATCAGGAAACCCACCGTCCCCACCTTCACCACCATCATCACCACCTCCTAATTCACAACCAAAACCACCATCATCATCATAGCCGGAGGTGGACATACCACCTCCCCAAACACAAAAACCCCCGACCACTGAACCAACCCCTCCGACACAAACCCCTTTGACCTCTGATCCACCTTCCACTTCTGCAGGTCCTCATGACAAACCCACTGAGCAATCAAAGGAGACCACAGACCCTCTTCCTAGACCCGCTCAGCTAAGGATTAACTTACAGGATGTAAGCTCGTTGACCGACTCAGAGGTTGGCCAGCTACTCAACACCCTAGCAAAAGAGTCGAAGAGGAGGACGACCCGACTAAGGAAACAGCTCAAGGATAAGGATATAGAAGAAGTCGAGTTCCTCGACAAATGCAGGTCTCTTGTACAGACTGTTACCCCAGGACCTGTCGAAGCTGCTACCGACGGACCGCTGGAAAGAGCATATTAGCTGTTTGAAGGTTTGGTGTCGACAATACAGACCCACCTCCACGAGACTAAGGCCAGGAAAAAAGAAGAAACTGTCCGACTGCTCCTGACTCAGCACACAACATTCTCGGAGGCTCACAAACTTCTACAAGACCACATGGAGGAATCCATTGTAACTGAGGAAGTACTCCGAGATTGGCCTACTCATTATGGGCAGGTCTATACTCAGACGAGGCAGACAAGACAAGGCATTCAGGCCTTAGAAAGAAGGAAGTCGACTGAGACAGAACTGAGGCAGACCATCAAAGAACAAATAGTGCTGGAAAACACTAAGCTGCAGAAGTTGGAAGGTGAGGCACACCAGTGGGTTCAGCAAGCCCTTCCCAACTTGGAGAAAGTCGAAAACATCTGTCCGCAGATGCAGAGACTCCTTGATGCTGCGGAAGAACACAATCAGCTGCTGGGCCCCAACATGGAAAATATTGCAAAAATGGCAATGGCAGAGAAGATGTCGGTACTCTCAAATCTTACTACTCTAACCATCGACATTCAGAAAGCTTTGCAGACATGGACAGACTTTCAACATCAGCTTGCCATCACGGCACCAGCAATAGTCGAAGTCTGTGTGCAGAAGAGACCAACTATTTTCCTGCACAGCCCACCTCAGTAGCAGTCTCCCTTTGCAAATCTATTTTTGTACTTCTAATCTATTTTTTTACCTCCCTTTTTCTTCGGGACGAATAAATGTTTTGTTTGTGGGGGAGATGTAGAAGGAGCAAGTCGACATAAGTCGACTTGAACGAAGACCGACTTAGTCGAGTAGCCGACTAAGTCGAGAGACCGACTACATCAGTCGGCTGAGTAAACACAGTAGTTAGTCTGTTAACTAATAGTTGTGTCAGTTCACCGAACCGACGGGTCGTTACTTTTAACTGATTGTAAATTGTATATATTAGGATGTTGAGCCACACAAGAAGGAAGTTCAGTTCTTGGCTTTGTATGATCTATTGAGAATAATATAATCTATTCATCCTATCTGTTCTTGTCTCTTGTCTTTGTGTATATTTCTGTATATTTTTGTATGTATTATTGGTAACCTTATGTGATCTGTGAGATTACAACACATAGCAACAACACATAGCTTTAACATAAGGCTTTAATCTTAACACTGCTTGCATGATCCATTTCAGGTAGAGCACTTGGTCTTACTTATGCCTCAGCGTGGAGAAGATCAAGCACTCTCATTCCTTCATGCTGATTGGCACATTGCTAGCTAACTTTGATGAAATACATGTCATGCCTTCAGCTTTGAAAAAAAAGCAACATTTTGGATACAACGCCATCTGCATAAGATCAATACATGTAGTTTCTTATCATGGAGGATACCAACTTACCAAGCGCTCTTATTTCCTCCTTTCGACTGGGGCATAGGTAACTTTGATGAAATACTCGTCATACCTTTGGCCTTGAAAACAAAAATTAATAAAGAAATGACAAATCCTTAGTGGATATCCAAGTGGTCTTGGCATACTGCCACCTACATAAGATCAACATTAGTGTTTTCCAAATATCAACCATATTCATTATTGTCTCCTTAGAGAAAATACTTTTTCATAGTGATAGTGCCTTGGTATAGATCCAAGTCGCCTGAATATAGTGCCACCTACATAAAATCAATAGTAGTGGTTGGAAAATCTCAACCTCAACTATCTTATCATCTCTGTTTCAATAAATAAAATGCTTGTTCAGATCTGCCATCTCATATTCATGCGTCATCTCTTCTAGCTATTACAAACACATCCTTTTTTTTTGTTGGTTCTGTTCAATTCTTGTGCTTGACTATTTTAGAGTAGTCACCTGTTGCTCTCTATGTGCCTGTCCTTAGTTTATCGGCCTTAGTTGTTCGTTTTCCCCTAGCTTTTTGTGTTAGTAATTTCAAATTTATAGCTATTTTAGATTGTCTCCATCTTCCTTTCCTATCCTCTGTATGTTCCTACACACTTGAAATGTTTGTTCTCCACTGTTGTACACATCTTATGCAACAAAGAGAAAAAATATCACTTTAACCAAGTACTGATTTACCATACAGGGGATTCTTGCATGCATCCATACATTCTTAATCACTACACATGATGATTATTAAAAAAAATAACATGAATTTTGTGGAATTTCAAGCAGTGGAAAATTGACCTGGCCATGCAAAGCTTTTTATAATTTTCAAAAATAAATTCAAGATTTTCATTTTTTTAAACTAAAAATATATATAAAAACAAAACCATATGTATGTATCCATGTTTTCAGTGTTGAAATTTAATTCAACATCATTTTGGGCCGAACTTGATGCTAAAAAACAATTGCAATTGCTTTTTTGTTTGAATATAGGAAGTTATAATGGAATTGGCATAATTGTCTTTATTGAACTCAATGGAAAATATTATATTTTGCACTTGTGATCTTTTTAAAAATTTTAATTTTTCTGAATTTCGTTGTACCTGGATTCAAATACAAATAGAAACTAGGTGACTTAGCATTCTGTCATTATGTCACTGCAATTTGTTGGCCATTGGGCATGATGGCTCGATACACAATTCCCGCTCCTCCTTTGCCAATGACGTTGTCTTTTTTAATGCATCTAAGAATGTCATTCCCAAAGTTCAGTTTTTGGAAGATCGTAATTTCCCAGGACCTGGCTTCGCCTTTTTCAAATTATTTTATTTTATTATATTATAAGAATTTTCACTTAATATATTTCTATAACAATAAGATGTAACTATTTAAATTATTCATATTTTACCAGTTTATTTTATTATTATAAACATTTTCATTTAATATATTGTGTATATAGCTTTCTATCTTTATAAGAAATTATGTTTCATATTCTGTTTGTTTAATGAAGATTGCATTCTTATGTGGCGTGTGTCTTTGACATTAATTGTTTAATTTTTTTTAATATAGATAAATAAAATTAAAATGTGAAAGTAATTTTATTTATCTATTTATAAAAATATGTTTTCCTTATTTTTTAATTAAAAAAATTAAAAATTGCACACATCAAGTAACATAATTTTAGTGTTCTACAATCTGTTGTTATGATTATGACTATTATGTAAGAATAAATGGCGGTTCTAGCTTTGAGCATTAAGCTAATGGTTGCTTTGTCATTTGTCCCATTGAAGTACAAGAAGGAAATGAAACTCTTAAGAGTAAGGTGGAGTACCATGATGTGATAAGAGAGTGAAGAGTGATGAAACTGAACATCTTGTGTTGAAGGAATATAATTCACAGTAGAGAGTAGGAGAAAAGATATGTTGTCCATGAAGGTTCTAATTGATAGTTGTCAAAGTGAAAGTTTTAAGTGAAGCTTCCAATCGATAGCTTTAACTAGACATTGCACAACGCTAGATACATATTTCTCAAACATGGAATTCCTATGAGAAATGATGTAATTCCCCTAGATAAGTTTTTATATTTGAGATAAATCAATTATGTTTATTATGAGTGGTAGATATCTTGACATGTTAGGAGAATCCACATGGAACTTATGCGATACAGGGTAGTATATGTGCACACAATGAAGAGCATGAGGCCTCGATATGATCTACTAGAGGTAGGGTTAGGATTCAACCCTATTACACAAGAATGGAGAAATTGTAGTCGATAACTTATATAAATTGAAATTGCACACAAGGATGTTGTAATTCCTTTAAATTTCATCCCACTCTTATAGTGGTTCAATTTGGATCATATGGTCATAGATTTCTATTATGTTTTCATTGACTCGGCCCATGGTTTTAGACCTGGCATTTAAACTTTTGCATGGAAACTTCATTTTCATTTTATAGTTTGAAATAATAAGCTTAGTAAGCAAGATTCTACTCCACTTGAAGGTAGACTTTAGGTGTACATATATCACATGGTAAAGTGGAAGGGTTTGGGATCATTCCATATATGTTACTTTTAATATTCTCATATTTGGATATTGTAATGTGGGTAATACAAAAGAAAGCCTTAAGCTTCTCAATGATATGGAACATAAATGTCTATTTTTCAATGATGGTTGTAATACGGTTATCCGTGGATTTTGTTGTGAAGGTGACTCAATTGGGGCAAGGAGGATTTTTTGGGACATGGGTTGGGACAGTTTAGTCTATAATATTTATAGTCATAACATTGTTATTGATAAAGTTTTTTTGGGTGAAAATTTTCATGTCATTAAATTTTTTTATTGGGGAATCTACAATTATCTTTTAGTAGGATAACTTAGGAGTTTTAGTTCCTATAGATTTTATATCTTCTACAATAGCATTTTCAAGTGTCTTAGGAATAAGAGTGTAGTGTTCCATTTCAAGGTTTCTTTGAATGGCTAGGATTTAACAAGTTGTGTTGCTATCACTGTTGTGTATTCAAACATTGGAGCTCCTTGCAAAAGTAGTCATGCTGAAGGAGGAGGATGTTCGTCTTGAGGAGCAAATTGGACATTTAGGAAAATGCTTGTTTTATGAGGCTATTTATATCTCATTATCCAACAAACATATAAAACATGTTGAAAATGATGAACAATCTATAACAAAGAAACTAGACGCTCCTTATGTCTCCTTCATGGAGTCACCATTTTTTCCAAGAAATTCAAGGAAAAAGAGAGTTTTTTGTTGGAGGCTTTCTTCCCTTTATAAACAAATCCACCCTTGATGTGGTTGTGATGTGGCTTCCCAAACTTAAAGTGCACATAGAAGGAAAGAATCATTAGTCTCTGGCTTTGAGGCACATGGCCTTCATTTTGTAACTCATCTTTTCAAGCATTCTCCTCATAAGGGGGTTGTAGAGGAGGCCTCAAAACTGTCAAGGGGACTACAAAAGAGTTTAGGGCCCTCAGAGCCTTGCCATAGAAAAGAGAATTTTTATCAATAAATCCTCATTCTTTTCCTTGATTGTCAAAACTATGGACTGCATCCCAAAAATGGTCTCCAAAGGTCAACAAGGATTCCAAGAGGAAGATACACAATACTTTTAAAGATACCACCATATATCAGTGTTATAGCATTATGTAACATCACATGCAATATTTGATCTAAGCATTGTAAATGTTGGTATGTAACAAAATAGACATATAGCAAAGACAAACAAGTAAAATGGAATCTATGAGAGATGTTTTAGAATTTCATTAAAGTTGCTAGCTCCTTCTTGTCTATATTTCTACATAAACTTCTAACATTCTCCATCTTCTATGTGCTATTCACCTGCCACGTTAAGAACTACTTTGGTGTTTTTGAGATCATTCTTCTCCATCTGCCTCGTTGTATTTTAATCTGGCGATTTTTAATCATGTCATAGATATATTGATCCAATGCATTCCTCATTTCCTCCTTTTCCTTCCATAGTCGATCTTCAATTTTGAGTTTATCTGCGTCTACAATCATTTTGGAAATGCCATCGTTGCTCAAACTACCACTCTGGCTCGTCATAATAATAACCTCCATCGACTCACTTGTTTTGTGTTTTGTTGGCAGCTTCAAAATTATGTTTGTATCGATCTCCAAGATTTAAAGGACACTAATTATTCCTCTAGGTGTTAATGGAAGGAAAATTATCTGTTGTTAGTATTAAAAAATAATATTTTTACTTGGGAGATGCTTTAAAAGTATAATAAGGAGGGTCTTAGTATATATAGGGCAATTTAGAACAATGTACATTGGAAAATTAAGTGTTGGTGGGATAAACTATGGAAGAATAAGGTGTTCATGAAATTTTTTTGTGTGTGGTTAGTATTGAAAAATAAGGTACTTACCTGGTAGATGCTTCAAAAGTATAATAAGGAGAGTCTTAGTGTATGTATAATGTGTAAGCATGGAGCATAAACTAATATTTTTATCAATGGTGTTTTTGATCAATGGATATGGAAGGTGTTCAGTTTTTAATGGGTTGTAATTTTTATTGGCTTGGGTTGTGTGTTAGAGATTTTTTAAATCCTTGCTATGATAGGCACAAATTGAAGAGATTTAGATTTATACCTTTCTTGGTTTTGTGGGGTATTTGAAGTGCATGCAATGTCCTTTAATTTGACAATAAAAATATGCCTACATTCCAAGTCGATGCTCAGGTATGTGTTATCTATCAACAATGCAAATAATCAAGATCCAACATCATAATACATAGACAAGCTTGTGAGTTGTTGGTTGACAAGGCCTTTGAGAAGGATTAAATATTTAAAGTTGTGAATTGTTTTTTGGTATTTACATTATAAAAAAGTAACACCTCTATGGATTTGATATTTCTCATTGCTTGAGAATGTGATGGTTAAGATGGATCTATACTTCATAGGTTCTAGGTTAATATGAATGTAAGTTGATTATATTGAATACAAAATACAACCATTGTCATATTTGCTACATATTTTTCACAACTTTGTATAATTCCTCCTCCTTTATAAACACTAATTCAATTTTAGTTAATTATTTCCATTTCACCCTCCAGCATTGAACTATCTACATGTCATTTCACCTTTTTAAGGACAATTGCTAGTTTTAAACCCTATCCCAGAACGGTTGACTGAATGTTAAGGGATAGACTGAATATATTTGATCACTGTGTTGAGGCTTGGAAATTCGCAGGCGGAAACAGTCAGGGATTCTCCCCAATCAACGTTCCCAACTAGCCCGTTGACTGTTTGGTATACGGAATCCGTCCGGTTTACGGTCCGGCCACCGTAGGTCAAAGTAACAAAAAAGAGGTTTACCGGTTGCGGCCCAGTCCACCGGAATTTGTATTTTTTGACTTAAGAGTGGGATGCAAGTGTCTACCTAATTATGCAGGGTGGTGAAGGATGCAAGGAGCATTCACAACGTGATGCGCAGGTTCTTACCTTTCGTCTTAGGCTCACTAGCATCTGAGTTACACATGCAGCAATGAGATGAGCTAACTACCTATCTATCTACCTATCTATCCCCGGGGAGCCAACTTGTAATTCATATATGAGTAATGTGGGTGTGCACACATGATAAAAGCAATTACAGATAGCTGACATTTACTTTTACAAGTATGAACAAATGAAAGATATTTCAACAACCAGATAGCTAATTCTTTATGATCAGCTTACATTACTCATGGTGGTTATTTCATAAAATAAATCAGAAATCATATAAACAGAGACATAGGTCGTAAAGTTAGAATGATCTCACGATTCATGGATACAATGCTAGAAAACAAAATAGTTCATCTTCCGACTATCCATGGAAAAACATTGAAACCCCCACCGATCTTCTTTCAACAAGCAAACTGTAAATTTTTTATTGCAAAAGGAAATAGTTCTTCTTACAATACGTCATCACTAGTCTTGCTGGGAAAAAAGTCCCTTTCCCTTCTATGCTTCCTACTTTTATACGAAAAGGTCAAAATGGTTGGGCTGCCCAAAGTGACCTTTGGGCTTCCCAACCTTTTGCTTTTCCAATGCTTCATTTCTCAAAAAGATTTTACAAAATTATTAAATTATTACAAAGTTGACCGATCCTTTATGTGGAGGGTACCGCCTAGCTATCTAAAAACTTCTTCCACGCTGCTGCTTCAGTAGCAATGCCTTCAAATGCGCATGGCTCCAGGAACTGAATTTTGATTTCGAACTTTTCAACTTGGTTCTTGATGGTCTTGATCCTTGCTGGGCTCAACCAAAGCTGATCTTCTAGAAACTGCATGCTAACGGCTGCGTAGCCTACCTCGTTCTTCAGTACTAGGTCATCCATGGCTCTAATCTGCTGAGTTCTGGCCTCTGCATCTTGATATCTTTTCTGTAATATTTCCATAAAGCCCTCATGGTCCGGGAACTCTTCAATCCTATGCTCAGCCTCTGTTTGACATCGGTTGTATGTATTCAGGAGCCTTCTGAAATACTCTGAGCATGCTCCCTATGTATTTTTTACAGCCTTCTTGAAGTCTTCTGCAGTACTAATGGCGAACTCTACCAGGTTGTGATCTCTCTTGAGGGCTTGATGGTCTTTTGCTGGTAGCCCTTCTGGAGTCTCGGCATCATCTTCCGGCCCCGCCATTCTGGCACTCAAAACCTCAAGAACCTCCTGAGATTGATCAACGAAGTATGAGGAAGTTTCCATGATCTCTTCCAGCCTACTGTCAATCTGAAGGACTTTGCACCTCTCTTCTTCCAGAGCCGTCTGCAGTTGTAGCATTTGAGCTTTTTGAGCCATGATATATTATTTAAATGGCTGCAGATTTACCTGTTGTTCATTAGCCACCTCCAGATCAGCAGTCAGAGAAGCGAGCTGCTCTTTCAGTTCTTTGGCGTATGAATCATTGGACTCATAGATGATATTTATCTGTTCCTCTAGATCTTCCATCTTTGCCAGTAACTGTTCCTCATCACGCTTTAGACTTTGGGCTTCTTGTTGTATGTTTTCTAGGGACTCCTGTGTTGTTCCCTTTGCTTGCATCTCCACTTGAAGGGTATAGACTTCACCTTTTGAGGATTCCAGTTCCCTTTGCATGTGCTCATATTTCCTCTTGAGTCTATTACCTTCATCTCTTTCTTTTCTCAGTGTGTCTTTTAGCTGAGCAGAGGTCTTCTTAACTGACTCTAGTTCAATCATTACCTAATTTATGTTATCTGCGGAGGCATCGATTAGTGCATCCTCGGCTCTTATCGTGAGCCTAGGATCCTTGTTTTTCCCTAGCATGACGGCTGTATCTGTTACCATCCTCCCTGATAGGTCTTTTGCTTCAATCTTATTTTTTGTCCTCCTCATTATTCTTTTGGTGGACCTGTCATAATAGACAGTATTGAAGTCGCGGACTTCTTCACCCTTTTTCTGGATGAAAGGCACTAACTGGAGCGTAGGAGTCACCAGGGTGCTAGCAGCAGGTACTTGAAGGATTTGTACCTCGGGGTTTTCCTCCTATTGGGTTTGTCCTATTCATGTTTCAGCAATTGATTGTTGTGGTAGCTCTGCTTTTTCAGCCTCCTTCTTTTGGAGCTCTTCATCTAGCTTTCTCTTTTCTTCCTCAGCTGCTTGTCTGGATGCCTCTTCTACTTCTTTGGCTGCCTCTTGTGCCTTTTCAGCTGCTTCTTGGGTAGCTTTTCTTTTTTCTTCTTCTCCTTTCTGCAGCCATTCTGCAGCTTCCTATTCTAGCTTCTGGGCCTCTTCCTGTCTCCTCTTGGCCTCTTCTTCAGCTCTGGCCTACTCAGCTCTGGCTTGCTCAGCCCCTTTTCCACCCTTGGTGGGGTTCTTAGGCTTAAACCTCCTTCTCAGAGCTGTCAAGTTAGGGGCACTTCGGAAGATAGATTCTTCCTTGTCAAAATTGTGAGTGTACTCAAAATGTACTTTATGTTCTTTACAGTGCTCTGCCATCCTACCGTGAGTATCATTCCTTCGGAAAGGCATCTCACCAAAATGGAACTTCCCCAATTCTTCTATGAAATCCGCAGCTTGTTTTACCTTAGCAAATCCGTAGCTACCTAGTTTGAATGGCAGCGGAGGATATGTAGCCTTCTTTTGTTCAAAAAGGTAATTCCCTATTCCATCAATGAATACCTTCCTGACTGCCTCTTTATGAATAACATAATCTGTTGCGTATTTGGGTAGTAATAAGGGGCATTTCGTGCCACCAAACATTCTGATGTACATGCCATTCTCAGTCAGGAAATAGTCTGCATGCTCTTCTATTACCTGCATAGCCTCCTCTGACATACAGTCACTTTCCTTCCGGAAGATGAGTGTGTAGAGTGGCATAATGAACTGCTCGCAGACCTCCCTATAGTGGCTATGGTACTGTTGAGCCCACAATGGTCTATAGGCGGCATACACAGGAATTCTTTCCCTGTCCCAGACACACTTGAGACCAGGGAAAGGCTGGTTGCACAGTATACAATCTACCAATATCGAGCTCATGTAGAATTCAGACTTTTTCTTGGATTCTCCTCCCAAGGAAGCTGCCACGCAAGAAGAAAGACTGCTTGATACTAGGCTGGACCAATTGAAGACTGTTCCTTGGGTTGCTACGTGGAACATAATGGGTATCCATTCAAATTTGAAGAGTCTGCCATGGGCTCTCCCGAAGATCCTATTCAACATCAGGGCTATAAATATGTAAGGAGCCCTCAAGCTTGCTGTATCATACTCTCCAGTTGCTCTGTTTCTATACAGCTTTCCCAGCAAGAGCATTCTCTTAAGGGTTTCTATCAGGTCCATTCTGATGTTATCCAGCCAAGCATCAGATAGAAATATTTGAGGTTCTAGCAGATGATAGGCCAACGCCACATATCCTGGGCTAAATGCAGCATAGCCCTGGCCTTCCACATTTCCTATGAGCATGGTGGCTGTATTTGTATGGGGCAGAATCCATCTAATCACCTTAGAGCAAGGGAACAACTCTGGTCTGGTAGCCACCTTCATTATGGCGGACTTTTCTATGTTTGCATAGATGGGTTCTTCTTCGAGACCCATGTCCGGGACCTCCCTTCGGGAAATTAATCTATAAATCTCACCCCATTTGTACTCGGGATCCACACCCGAAACACATTGGGTGTCTTCATATGTGTATTCGGTCTTTGTGATTACCTCTACATCTGGTTGTTCTTCGACCATAGGAGCCTTCTTCTTCTACCTTTTGGACATTGTAAATTCTTCCTGCAATGTATAACATTGTGACATTAAGCAATTCAAATTGCAAACATTATGTGGCAGTTTATTCTTTCTCAAGTGTATCATGATAGTTACCAGTCAATGGAATTAAGACATAAGCCCTTTGGGATGAATAATCAAACTAGTATGCAATGTTGTGCAATGTACTATTATCGTGTGTCTAGTATGATAATGATCCGTGCAACAAATGCATGCATTGTACAGCCCTATAATGCCCTGAAACTAGGATGCAGTGTTCTGTGACCTGCTCTATATGAAGCATACACAGTTCTGGGCAATAAAATGAACAATCTACTGCTGCTACATAATACTAAACTTATCAACTATGCTTGAGCCAGCACTAAATCTACACTATTATGTGACATGCCATTTTCCCAAGATAGAAATACATTGAAGCAAAACATGTAAATCATATGCATGGTGAAACATTCAGCTATTATTCTATTTCATAGCAAACATAGAGAAGGATTCAATGCATCAAGCTCATGCCAGTCAACACTTTAACCATGAAACCCAGCAGACCCAAGACTAATGAAGACTCATGCAGCTTACGGCGGAAAACTTATATTAACTTGACTATACATTTTTCTCTCCGTGGGGATTGTATGAACTTTCTACACCTGATACTCCCATAAAACACTACCCACATTACTTTCAGTTAACGCACTGTAACGGCGACACCTCCCCTTTAACCAGCTAGGGTTTTAGGTGACGGAGCACAAAGGGCTGCGAGGATTGGCGCAATCGACACAGGATGTGGCTTGAGCTGTGAAGGAACAACACTGGCGACCATAAAAATCCTCTCAAAAACCTAGCCCCCCCTGGCAAACTACGGGTTCAACATCAAGCTTCAGCGAGGTCGCGCAGAGACGCGTAGGTAAACGGCTAAGGCTCAAAAGCCGGGTAACGCACCGCGGAAACATAGTCGACCAAAAACCCCCAAAGCAATCCTCGAAACTATCTATCTTCTGCCTAACACGACTACGCAGGAAGGTTTGGCGTAGACGGCGTAACGACCGTTTGCGCCGAAACCCCACAAATCCTACACGCGAGAGGCAGTAAGCTAAATAGGCGAAAAAATAAAATGGCTCAAGGTTAAAATGCCTCCCCCCGAGGTCAAAATTTAAATCCCACTCATACAAGCTTATAACCTAGCTAAATGAGGAAAACCGCCGGTAGCATCTAGACCACGGGAGAAGACCATGAACAGCTTAAGTGTAACGGGAAAAGACGAAAAGGCCTACCTGGTAACCCGATGAATATGGTGAGTCGACGACGGTCGGAATCCTACCTCTACCACCTGGAAGTTGGTATAGTGACAGCGGGACCTTCACTCCCTCCAAAGAACAATAGCTCAGCGCAATAGTGCTCAACGCGACAGTGCTCGGCAGCGAAAAATAACAATATAAAACCAAACTATCGTCCCCGCTATATATAAACTCTCACGCGTGCGAGGAGACAAGGAATCGGGTATCGGAGCGTTCTCACATCGGCAGCCGAGAGGGATCCGCGCTCCGCAACGGCGGACGGGCACAAATTTTACCAAGCCGGGTACGCATGAATGGTGGGCAATAATCAGATGATCGACCGTCAGACGGATCTCCAATCGGGAGGTAAAATCCCAGAATCAGCCGCAACGACGGAAGGAAAGACCTTGAAAGCTTCCGATTTTGTCACACGCGTCGGACGTCAGAAGGATCTAAAGTCAGATGGCGAAAGCTCAACAGCATCCGCAACGGCGGGATGAAAGATCGAAAGATCGTCCGATTCCTAATAATAATAAAAAGCGTCCACCGCAAATAAAAGGATCGACGGTCGGAAGGTTCTCCAATCGGGGAATGAAAACTTGAAAACAGCCGCAACGGCGGAAAACAAAGCAAAACAACTTCCGATTTCGACAGGCTTCAAGTACGTTCAACAGCAGTAATCCGGCTAGTTTCTAATGGCTCTCCAAGGTAGCAAGCAGAGCAATCCAAGCATTAAAACATTTTGAGAAATCATTGCATCAAAGTAGGGAAGAAAAACAGGCTAATCCAAGACAAAGGAGGGTCCCTAAAAATTTTAGAATTTTGGGGAATTGTTACAGGTGCAACAATTGACGAATGCCTGGTGAACTCCAGATCTCTGAATTAACCTTTCCCCAGCTCAAGAATGTATGACTAAAATTTAAATCTTATAGATGTTTGCATTCCTAAGCCAGCTCATTTTATGCATTCAATTACTCAGAAGAAGCCTGATCTTTTGGGAGAAGGTAACATAAGCAGTTTTTTAGGTCTGAATAACTCTTTTGAGGCCAAGTATGTGAGGTTTATTTTCCTGTTTCCGGTTTGGACACCACAGGATTGTAACAGATAGTAAGCAGTATAATCCTTTTGTTCCTCATTCCCATGCCAATTTGCACTTTTGTGCTATTTGAAATTTTATTCCTTTGACATGAGTCCTCCTGCAGGCCTTTCTTACTAAATTTTAATTCAGGATCCTCCATCCCATAGTGTCCTTTTGTGTGAACAAGATACTTCATATTTTAATTCACGGATGAAGAGGATCTTGTGGCCATTTAGTATTTCATGCTTGTCAAGCTTTGTTTTGGTATGTCTTATTCCTTTCAGGATTTTTGACTCTTGATAGCTTTTAGGTTTTCTGACATTATGGCATGGGATCATTTATATACGATATACTGTCTTACTACGCTTCCTTTCCATGGATCTCATGCTGTCACCCCCTTGGATATTAAAATGTGAGGTGGACGGAGCCTCGAAATAGTATTCCAGACCTCTTCTACTTCTGAGTTATTTACAGGGGTTAAGTGAGACTTCAATGAATGCATGCCAGTTAGGAATACAGTTACTAGAAGACATTCTATGCTTTAAAGCACAGTCTTTCACTCATGATTTTAGTTAATAAAGAACCCCGATGTTGCCATTGCAACCAAAAGTTTGCCTCTTTATTCAAAACCAAAAGGAAAGATAGAAAAGTACTGAAGGAAAACATCAGCAAAACAAATAACCAAAAGAAAAAAAAAACATCAAAGCATTAAAGCGAGAAAACCAGCATCTAGTATTAGAAAAAACAAAACAATATATTTATGTACAAAACGAAAAAACAAAATTTTGCCCATTCCTGCAATTTTAAAACTAGCGAACTAAGGAATGAGCTGGATTTTAGACATGAGTCATCTAGCCATGGTCTAATTGTGTTGTTATTGAAATGGAACCCATATCTACAATCCTGCAGTCATCACTTTCAGCCTGAGGGAGCTGGAGGAGCTCAGGCTGAGTGTCTATCATAGGACTGGCCCTTTTTGAGGAATGATGTCTTAGCTTAAGCTCAGTCAGGTAGTTTCCCAAGATAGAATAAACAGACTCATTTCCTTCTCCTAACTTAGTGACAGTATGCTTCATGTATGGTTCTCTCAGAATCTTTATTGGATTTTGGGTACCTTTGAGAGGTAACAACAGGTGGGACCAATCTGAAGCAAAATAACCTTTCAACCTGGCAGCCCAATCTCGGTTGAGAATGAGCCCATATCCCCTTGGTATGCCAGCCACCATAATATCAATGAATTGGCATATCTTGTTGTCTGCAACCAAACGAATGAGGACATTCTTCATTTCTCCCACCATCTTGACACCTGTGCGATCTAATTGCGTTACTTCATGAGGTGTGGACTCTAGCTGTCCATTAATATTTTTACAAATATCAAGGGGCATCACATTCACTGCTGCTCCAAGGTCCATCAAGCAGTTATGCACATTATAATTCAATATTTCTAGAGTCAAGAGGAAAGACGGGGTGTCAAGGTTTTCTTTCCAGCCTGGTTCTTGGTCTTCTTCTCCTAGCTGGTTATGAGTAGGTATATCCTTGGTTATCTCATGAGTTTCATCAAAGTTTTTTCAACTAACCCCTGTCTGTTCTTCTACAGGTTTGACAGTTTTTGTGACTGGATTGGTCCTCTGGTTGAGGGTATTGTTCTCACGTGTTTTGCCTTTGTCCAATCTCTTAACATTCTCCTGCCCAGTGTCCATTTTAGACATCACTTCGTTGTCTTGGCCTATGACACTCAGGTCCTTCGTAGTCGTAGATGTGCTTTCAGGTTTAGGGGTGTCATCTTCAATGTCAAACAACGAAATACCATTCCATGAGAACATAGTATCATCCTCTGGTTTTCTTATGATATGTTTCTCCTTTTCTTCCTCACCACTGTCCTTAATCAATTTAGGGTCCAACAACTTGTTCATCACCAATGTCATTGAATGTAACCATTGAGGACACTTCTTCTCAGAATGAGGTTGTTGGTGAAAGGTACAGAAATTATCCCCTCCTACTTCTGTTCTGTTTATTGATGCCGAATTGGGAGGAGGAACTTGCCATTGGTCATTGTTTTCTCTTTTCGGATAGTGAGGCTTATAAGATTTCTGAATGTCTCTTTCCCTTTCCAGATCTATTAATCGGTTGGATAATTTCTGGAGCATTTTCATCATTCCCTGGTAATCATGTGATTGATCTTCTCTAGGTTTAGACAGTAGTGAGACTCTTTTGGCGACAGTCTTGTCTTCCAATGAATCAGGATAATATTCTAAACTCTCACTTTCAGCCTCTACCCTTTCAGCCTCTTCATAAGTCTCTACCAGTGTAGGCTTGACTTTCATCTTGGAAAACATGGCCAGTTCAGGCCCCAGGGCTGAGGTGTAATACTCAATTAAAACCTTGTCTGAAGGTCTGTCAACTGCAGAAAAGTTTTTTAGGTACATTGAAAATCTCTGAGTGAAACTATGTACCTTTTCATTCTTCTCTTTTCTTAAGTGACCAAGATCTTTCATCAATGAGGCATGCATTTTTAGGGTTGTATATTTGCTTCTGAAAACTCTCTCAAAGGTGTCCCAGTCAGGAATGGAGTTTGCAGGCAGACTGAAATACCAAGAAGTGGCTACTCCCCTCAGAGTGTGCGGAAACAGCCTGCAGACCACATCTTCATACTCCCCAGCCCTTATCCCTTCTAATGCTAGGTAGAAGCTTTGGAGGTGATCATCTACAGCAGTCCCTTCTTCCGCGTCAAACTTAGGCAAGAGCTTGTTAAAGGCTTGAGGTATATTATGCAAAGGAGGAGTTAGGTTCAAGGGACACCTAGCTCTCCATGTCGACAAAGGGTTGGGTTGATTACCAGCCATGAGCAAAGGTAAACGAATAAGCCACTGGGCAAAATAGTTCGAAATCTATAAATTTTTTGGGTTCGGTCAAAAGCTTCAAAACATCTGCTGGTAGGATAGTCTTGGGAAATTAAGTTCCACGGCCAGCCATTTACTGGCAGCCCTCCTTCTAGCGCCAGAATTGTTGAGGCCTGGAAATTCGCAGGTGGCAACAGTAAGGGATTATCCCCAATCAATGTTCACAACTAGCCTTTTGACTGTGGTATAGGGAATCCATCCGATTTATGGTCCGGCCATCGTAGGTCAAAGTAACAAAAAAGAGGTTTACCAGTTGCGGCCCGATCCACCGAAATTTGTATTTTTTGACTTAAGAGTGGGATACAAGTGTCTACCTAATTATGCAGGGTGGTGAAGGATGCAAGGATCATTCACAACGTGATGCGCAGGTTCTTACCTCTCGTCTTAGGCTCACTAGCATTTGAGTTACACATGCAGCAATGAGATTAGCTAACTACCTATCTATCTACCTATCTATCCCCGGGGAGCCAACTTGTAATTCATATATGAGTAATGTGGGTGTGCACACATGATAAAAGCAATTACAGATAGCTGACATTTACTTTTACAAGCATGAACAAATGAAAGATATTTCAACAACCAGATAGCTAATTGTTTATGATCAGCTTACATTACTCATGGTGGTTATTTCATAAAATAAATCATAAATCATATAAACAGAGACATAGGTCGTAAAGTTAGAATGATCTCACGATTCATGGATACAATGCTGGAAAACAAAATAGTTCATCTTCCAACTATCCACGGCAAAACATTGAAACCCCCACCGATCTTCTCTCAACAGGAAAACTGTAAATTTTTTATTGCAAAAGGAAATAGTTCTTCTTACAATACGTCATCACCAGTCTTGCTAGGAAAAAAGTCCCTTTCCCTTCTATGCTTCCTACTTTTATACAAAAAGGTAAAAATGGTTGGGCTGCCCAAAGTGACCTTTGGGCTTCCCAACCTTTTGCTTTCCCAACGCTTAATTTCTCAAAAATATTTTACAAAATTATTAAATTATTACAAAGTTGACCGGTCCTTTATGCGGAGGGTCCCACCTTGCTATCCAAAAAATTCTTCCATGCTACTGCTTCAGTAGAAATGCCTTCAAATGCGCATGGATCCAGGAACTGAATGTTGATTTTGAACTTTTCAACTTGGTTCTTGATGGCCTTGATCCTTGCTGGGCTCAACCGAAGCTGATCTTCTAGAAACTGCATGCTAACGGCTGCGTAGCCTACCTCATTCTTCAGTACTAGGTCATCCATGGCTCTAATCTGCTGAGTTCTGGCCTCTGCATCTTGATATCTTTTCTGTAATATTTCCATAAAGGCCTCATGGTCTGGGAACTCTTCAATCCTATGATTAACCTTTGTTTGACATCGGTTGTACGTATTCAGGAGCCTTCTGAAATACTCTGAGCATGCTCCCTGCGTCTTTTTTACAGCCTTCTTGATGTCTTCTGCAGTACTGATGGCGAACTCTACCAGGTCGCGATCTCTCTTGAGGGCTTGATGGTCTTTTTCTGGTAGCCCTTATGGAGTCTCGACATCATCTTCTAGCCCTGCCATTCAGCACTCAAAACCTCAAGAACCTCTTGAGATCGATCAACGAAGTATGAGGAATTTTCCATGATCTCTTCCAGCCTGCTGTTAATCTGAAGGACTTTACACCTCTCTTCTTCTAGAGCCGTCTGCAATTGTAGCATTTGAGCTTTTTGAGCTAGGATATATTCTTTAAATGACTACAGATTTACCTGTTGTTCCTTAGCCGCCTCCAGATCAGCAGTCAGAGAAGCGAGCTGCTCTTTCAGTTCTTTGGCATATGAATCATTGGACTCATAGATGATCTTTATCTGTTCCTCTAGATCTTCCACCTTTGCCAGTAACTATTCCTTATCACTCTTTAGACTTTGGGGTTCCCGTTGTACATTTTCTAGGGACTCATGTGCTATTCCCTTTGCTTGCATCTCCACTTGAAGGGTATAGACTTCACCTTTTGAGGATTCCAGTTCCCTTTGCATGTGCTCATATTTCCTCTTGAGTCTATTACCTTCATCTCTTTCTTTTCTCAGTGTGTCTTTTAGCTAAGCAGAGGTCTTCTTAACTGACTCTAGTTCAATCATTACCTGATTTATGTTATCTACGGAGGCATCGATTAGTGCAGCCCCGGCTCTTATCGTGAGCCTAGGATCCTTGTCTGTCCCTAGCATGACGGCTGTATCTGTTACCATCCTCCCTGATAGGTCTTTTGCTTCAATCTTCTTTTTTGTCCTCCTCATTATTATTTTGGTGGCCCTATCATAATAGACAGTATTGAAGTCGGGGACTTCTTCACCCTTTTTCTGGATGAAAGGCACTAACTGGAGCATAGGAGTCACCAGGGTGCTAGCAGCAGGTACTTGAAGGATTTGTACCTCGGGGTTTGCCTCCTCCTGGGTCTGTCCTGTTGATGTTTCAGCAATTGATTGATGCGGCAGCTCTGTTTTTTCATCCTCTTGCTTTTGGAGCTCTTCATCTATCTTTCTTTTTGCTTCCTCAGCTGCCTATCTGGCTGCCTCTTCTGTTTCTTTGGCTGCCTCTTGTGCCTTTTTAGCTGCTTCTTGGGCAGCGTTTCTTTTTTCTTCTTCTCCTTTCTGCAGCCATTCTGCAGCTTCCTGTTCTAGCTTCTGGGCCTCTTCCTGTCTCCTCTTGGCCTCTTCTTCAGCTTTGGCCTGCTCAGCTCTGGCTTGCTCAGCCCCCTTTCCACCCTTGGTGGGGTTCTTAGGCTTAAACCTCCTTCTCAGAGCTGTCAAGTTAGGGGCACTTCAGAAGACAGATTCTTCCTTGTCAAAATGGTGAGTGTACTCAAAATGTACTTTATGTTCTTTACAGTGCTCTGCCATCCTACCGTGAGTATCATTCCTTCGGAAAGGCATCTCACCAAAATGGAACTTCCCCAATTCTTCTATGAACTCCGCAACTTGTTTTACCTTGGAAAATCTATAGCTACCTAGTTTGAATGGCAGCGGAGGATATGTAGCCTTCTTTTGTTCAAAAAGGTAATTCCCTATTCCATCAATGAATACCTGCCTAACTGCCTCTTTATGAATAACATAATCTGTTGTGTATTTGGGCAGCAATAAGGGGAATTTCGTGCCACCAAACATTCTGATGTACATGCCATTCTCAGTCGGGAAATAGTTTGCATGCTCTTCTATTACCTGCATAGCCTCCTCTGACATACAGTCACATTCCTTCCAGAAGATGAGTGTGTAGAGTGGCATAATGAACTACTCGCAGACCTCCCTATAGTGGCTATGGTACTGCTGAGCCCACAATGGTCTATAGGCGGCATACACAGGCATTCTTTCCCTGTCCCAGACACACTTGAGACCAGGGAAAGGCTGGTTGCACAGTATACAATCTACCAATATCGAGCTCATGTAGAATTCAGACATTTTCTTGGATTCTCCTCCTAACGCAGCAGCCATGCAAGAAGAAAGACTACTTGATACTAGGCTGTCCCAATTGAAGACTGTTCCTTGGGTTGCTATGTGGAACATAATGGGTATCCATTCAAATTTGAAGAGTCTGCCATGGGCTCTCCCGAAGATCCTATTCAGCATCATGGCTATAAATCTGTAAGGAGCCCTCAAGCTTGCTGTATCATACTCTCCAGTTGCTCTGTGTCTATACAGCTTTCCCGGCAAGAGCATTCTCTTAAGGGTTTCTATCGGGTCCATTCTGATGTTATCCAGCCAAGCATCAGATAGAAAGATTTGAGGTTCTGGCAGATGATAGGCCAACACCACATATCCTGGGATAAATGGAGCATAGCCCTGGCCTTCCACATTTCCTATGAGCATGGTGGCTGTATTTGTATGGGGCAGAATCCATCTAATCACCTTAGAGCAAGGAAACAGCTCTGGTCTAGTAGTCACCTTCATGATGGCAGACTTTTCTATGTTTGTATAGATGGGTTCTTCTTCGAGACCCATGTCGGGGAACTCCCTTCGGGAAATTAATCTATAAATCTCACCCCATTTGTACTCAGGCTCCACACCCGAAACACATTGGGTGTCTTCATATGTGTATTCGGTCTTTGTGATGACCTCTACATCTGGTTGTTCTTCGACCATAGGGGCCTTCTTCTTCTGCCTTTTGGACATTGTAAATTCCTCCTGCCATGTATAACATTGTGACATTAAGCAATTCGAATTGCAAACATTATGTGGCAGTTTATTCCTTCTCAAGTGTATCATGATACTTACGAGTCAATGGAATTAAGACATAAGCCCTTTGGGCTGAATAATCAAACTAGTATGCAATGCTGTGCAATGTACTATTATCCTGTGTCTAGTATGATAATGATCTGTGCAACAAATGCATGCATTGTACAACCCTATAATACCATGAAACTAGGATGCAGTGTTCTGTGACCTGCTCTATATGAAGCATACACAGTTCTGGGCAATAAAATGAATAATCTACTGCTGCTGCATAATACTAAACTTATCAACTATGCTTGAGCCAGCACTAAATCTACGCTATTATGTGACATGCCATTTTCCCAAGATAGCAATACATTGAAGCAAAACATGTAAATCATATGCATGGTGAAACATTCAACTATTATTCTATTGCATAGAAAACATAGAGAAGGATTGAATGCATCAAGCTCATGCCAGTCAACACTTTAACCATGAAACCTAGCAGACCCAAGACTAATGAAGACTCATGCGTCTTACGGCGGAAAAGTTATATTAACTTGACTATACATTTTTCTCTCCGCGGGGATTGTATGAACTTTCTGCACCCGATACTCCCATAAAACACTACCCGCACTACTTTCAGTTAACGCACTGTAACGGCGACACCTCCCCTTTAACCAGCTAGGGTTTTAGGTGACGGAGCACAAAGGGCTGCGAGGAGTGGCGAAGTCGACACAAGTTATGGCTTGAGCTGTGAAGGAACAACATTGGCGACCGTAAAAATGCTCTCAAAAACCTAGCCCCCCCGGCAAACTACGGGTTCAACATCAAGCTTCGGCGAGTTCACGCAGAGACACGTAGGTAAACGGCTAAGGCTCAAAATCCGGGTAACGCACCATGGAAACACAGTCGACCAAAAACCCCCAAAGCAATCCTCAAAACTATCTATCTTCTTCCTAACACGACTGCGCAGGAAGGTTTGGCGTAGACGGTGTAACGACCTTCTGCACCAAAACCCCCCAACTCCTATGCGCGCGAGGCGGTAAGCTAAATAGGTGAAAAAATAAAATGTCTCAAGGTTAAAACGCCTCCCCCCAAGGTCAAAATTTAAATCCCACTCATACAATCTTATAACCTAGCTAAATGAGGAAAACTGCTAGTAGCATCCAGACCATGGGAGAAGACCATAAACAGCTTAAGTGTGACGGGAAAAGACGAGAAGGCCTACCTGGTAACCCGGTGAATACAGTGAGTCGACGACGGTCGGAATCCTACCTCTGCCACCTGGAAGCTGGTACAGCGACAGCGGGACCTTCACTCCCTCCAAAGAACGACAGCTCAGCGCAATAGTGCTCAACGCGACAGTGTTCGGCAGCGAAAAATAACAATATAAAACCAAACTGCCGTCCCTGCTATATATAAACTCTCACACGTGCGAGGAGACAAGGAATCAGGTATCGGAGCGTTCTCACATCGGCAGCTAAGAGGGATCCGCCCTCCGCAACGACAGACGGGCACAACGTTTACCAAGACGGGTACGCATGAATGGCGGGCAATCATTGGACGATTCGCCATCGGACGGATCTCCAATCGGGAGGTAAAAGCCCAAAATCAGCCGCAACGGCGGAAGGAAAGACCCTGAAAGCTTCCGATTTTGTCACACGCGTCGAACGTCGGAAGGATATAAAGTCGGATGGCGAAATCTCAACAGCATCCACAACGGCGGGATGAAAGATCGAAAGATCGTTCGATTCCTAATAATAATAAAAAGCGTCCGCCGTAAATAAAAGGATCGGCAGTCGGAAGGTTCTCCAATCGGGGAATGAAAACTTGAAAACAGCCACAACGACGTAAAACAAAGCAAAACAACTTCT
Organism: Pseudotsuga menziesii; assembly: GCA_001517045.1. Taxonomy (NCBI): domain Eukaryota; kingdom Viridiplantae; phylum Streptophyta; class Pinopsida; order Pinales; family Pinaceae; genus Pseudotsuga; species Pseudotsuga menziesii. Next base: position 402,155 of record LPNX011057977.1, on the reverse strand, counting down.
GATTTCAACAGGCTTCAAGTACGTTCAACAGCAGTAATCCGGCTGGTTTCTAATGGCTCTCCAAGGCAGCAAGCAGAGCAATCCAAGCATTAAACCATTTTGAGAAATCATTGCATCAAAGTAGGGAAGAAAAACAGGCTAATCCAAGACAAAGGAGGGTCCCTAAAATTTTTGGAATTTTGGGGAATTGTTGCAGGTGAAACACACTACTCACAAAGGCTTTATGCATCCAAATAAAACAACAATGATCACTTCGTTGTTTCATATGAATTTTTCCTCGAATCAGCTTGTATAGTTTTACGCACTCACCATTTGTTGTAGCATATGATCTACAGCCCATGGAAAATGTTTGGGCTATGAATGGATCGCTTTACATTCAACATACATGAAAAAATCCAACTCCCTTCTCAAGGATATGGTAACCTTGGGAAATCACCCATCTGTTGCAAGTTCTGTGGGACTTAAAATAATGAATAATTTATGTTTGTTTCATGGACACAGCAACATTGTGAATAATATTGGTTTCAGCGACTTCTTAGTTCCCAGTTTTGTTGAGGAAGGAGATTTAAGATATATTGATAATTGGGAAGACAAAGAAGAATATGCCGATTCTTATGATATGACTTCTGAAGTGAGTACATTGTCTCAAGGGGTTCGAAGGGAGTAGGTGTTGGACATTTTGGAGTTCGTAGACAAAGTAAATGTCCGACTAGATACCAATGTATACGCATGCCTATTACAGGGTTGCTTCAATAGCAAGGCTCTTGAAGAAGGTAGGCTATTCCATACCCATATCATCAATTCTTGATTTAATTCAAACCTTTTTCTATTAAACAGTATTGTAAATGTGTATGCCAAATGTGGAAGTATGGAGGATGCAGGACAAGTGTTTGACGAAATGTACGAAGGAGACATGGTTACGTGGACTGCACTAATCTCAGGATATGTTGAGAATCAGAACGGTGAAGAAACCCTTAAATTATTTCCCCTGATGCTGAGGGTCGACATGAAACCCAACGCGTTTATGTTTTTAAGTGTTTTGAAGGCATGCAAGAGTTTGTTGACAGTCGAACAAGGTAAGCAAGTTCATTTTGATGCCATTAAAAGTGGGTTAGAGCTTCATGTATTTGTGGGGAGTGCCCTTGTTGACATGTATGCCAAATGTGGTGATTTGCAGGATGCACAAAAAATATTTCACAAAATGCCTGAATGAAGCGTTGTGTCATGGAATGCTTTGATTATTGGCTATACCAAGAATAATAATGGCATGGATGCCTTGAAACTCTATTGGCAAATGAAAGGAATAGGCATGATGCCCAACGCATTCACATTCTCTAGCATTCTTAGAGCATGTGGAACTCTAGTAGTCATGGAACAGGGTAAGTGGGTACATGCAAACATATTAAAAGGAGGGTGCAAGCTAGATATTTTTGTTGGGAATGCCCTATTTGATATGTATGGGAAACGTGGATGCATAGAGGATGCACGGAAAGTGTTTAATATATTTCCTAGGCTGGATGTGGTTTCATAGAATGCTATGATCATGGTATGTGCCCTGCATGGAAATGGCAAGGAAGTTGTTCGGCTATTTGAAAATATGCAAATGGCAGGCATAAATCCAAACTGCATTACAATTCTCTGTCTTCTATCTATGTGTAGCCTTGCTGGCCTAGTGAAATTAAGGTCGATTCTACTTTGATTCTATGAAACCAAAACATGGGATTATGACAACAACAGACCACTATGCTTGCATTGTTGATATTCTTGGCTGTGCTGGGCACATCAACGAGGCAGCAAATTTGATCAACAAAATGCCAATTAAACTGACTGCAGCTATTTGGGGATCCTTGCTGGGTGTCTACAGAGTCCATGGAAATATGGATGTAGGAAAACATGCTACAGACCATCTATTCGAGTTGGAACCACATGATGTTGGACGCCATGTGTTGCTCTCAAACATTTATGTTGCTTCTAGTAGGTGGGATGATGCAGCAAAGGTGAAAAGAGTCTCTTCAAATATCTCTACCAAATTTTTGGACTGTGGCAAATGATTTTTTCAAATCCCCAAATATTAAATAAATTTTCATGTTTTGTATCTTTGAATCTATTTTTAACATTCTACAATTATTCTATGTCTTGAACTGTGCATGATTTCATATATTGATAATTGAAATCTACCTATCTTTTGACACAATTTAGAAATTTATGTGGAAAATACTACTGAAAAGAAGAAAGTTGCTTCTATTCATCTTTGCGATACTGAATCATGGTTGAAAAGTGCAACATCACCTGCAAAAAGTAGGACTGACAAGAATAGTTGTATATCAGAATAATCAAAAGACCTCCTGTCATGTATGAGGAACAAGCCATCTCTATGTACTCTGGTGCTAAATAATTCAGATTATAGTGACCAGGGCTTGTAATTTTCTAAAATCTCAGGAACTGTTATCTTCTTTAAGATCTAGTTAAATTTAATCAGTTTCAAATATCTATGAAGACAACATTAGATATTTAACTATGGCATATTTAGAAGACAACAATTACTAGTTACATGATAAAGTGTAGGAACATCAGTGCATCTTCAAGATTTCCTTTTTTCTTGATAATCTAATTATTTCCTGCTAAGTTCCAATTAAAGAATTGTTTTTGTGTCTAGGCATTTAGTTGTTTTAGAATTCTCCTGTGAAAAAATTGTAAAATTACATAGAAGCAATCTTAAACCTATTGTGCTTCTCCAAGTAAATTGGACCTGGCTTCAATGAGATTTTGCACTACCATTGCACTATTTCCTAGTCCATGTTATTTATATAATTATTACGTAAGAAAACCAACTCCTAACTTAAACTTTAAATCCAACCTTCAGAGTATGAAATCTCAACTTTCTCTATTTGTTGACCTTGTTTACAGCAAGAGCAGAGGTGCAAGAATCTAGGGATGGTACAGCTGTAGCATACTTAACACAGTTTAAGCATGTACTTTTTTCCATTACTAATAGAAACCCATACCTTACAGACGGTACAAGACATGATGCCAACTTTTTCAAATTTTAAGAGAACATGTGAGGATCTATGTATTGCTGTTTTTTAGCTAGTTATTATTTAAGGTGTGTTCTATACTTTGACCAATTACAATTGAGGAGATAAAGAAAAAGGGAAATTACAATTTTTGAAAGGGAACTAAATCCATATTATGATAAGAAAATATTGTACTTCGGGAAGATGCAAGCTGAAAAACAGAGTTATTTACTTTGGTATGCCAAGTCAAAAATATTTCATGATGAATGACCCATTACAAGTCTGAAAAGGCTCCTCTAAAGCATCTCTAGTCCTCAAAAAATGAACAAATAACGCCATGTTAGTTCTCCATGTGTCATCACTAATGACCTTTGTCTATTGTGGACACGGAGCACCATGTGTAGCATAACCGACATTCCTGGGCCAAAGGTCACTCTAGTAGGCAATGCCATGCCATAGATACTTCATCGCTTCATAATAGCGAGAGCTCCATGCTCATCAACAGGTTTGACTCATGGATGAGGTATCCTTGGAGCCTTTCTGAGTATGTCTCATATTTCATCAATGGAAATATTATCCCTCTCTACCTGATTTTCTCCAATGGTCTCTATTGCAAAACTATGCTCTTTTGATACTCATTCAAAACAGAAGAACATTTCTCCATGGCAAAACAAATATATTCATCCCCTTAGCACTTCTATCTTTGAACCAAGATGCACCATTGTTGGATGTTTGGGAGGCAAACACACACATGCTAGATGGTTTCCACGTTGGTTATGGAAGTTTGGAAGACTTTTTACTTGTACACCTACTTCCTTTTCCCTTGAAACCGAAGTACCACTTGGGTCGCCGAGCATGAGAAAGATGAAATATTGCTTTGTATTGTGCAAATAAGGCTCTATCCTCATTCATAAATCTTCCAAATTTGTATTTCTTTGCATTTCAATATCTGTTTCAACTTCTCTGAGGTTTCCTTGGATGTTTCTCACTTCACATATACATCACACTTCTCTTTTTGATCTTCTTGGATTTGTTCCTTAATTCCTATCATCTATTCAGTTTGGCCAATTCTATGAGGCAGTCTTGGTTCCAATGAGTGAAAAATGGACTATGTTGGATCGACATCTATCAATGTAGAAATTTGGGTGTCCATATTTGAAAGATTCTGGCATTGATAATCCTTTCTCGGTTACTCTGGGTGGCAACCTCCTTGAATATCTGAAATGTTGTTTCTTACTTCCATCAGGTGAAGGGCTCAATGAGATAACTTTCGATTCTCGAGGAGAGATTGTTTTCAGTGTTGGAATCTAAATATACTAAACCTTCCATCTCCAGACTAAGATTATTGATTGATTCCTCAAGAGAGGTGGTGCTATTCAATCCCAAAGACACTGGTAGATTCAAGAAACACCCCATGGTAGCTCCTTCTGGAGTTTCATTATGTAGATTGAACATGGGTGTTGGTCTTTTCTCAGGAGATGGATTCATTTCTTTTTGGACAAACTTCCTACCAAATTGTCATATTTCCCATAGGTACTTGTTTCTCCAGGGTAGGATTGCTGCCATCCTTTAGGAAAATATCCCCTTGTGATAGGTCAAGAATAGGGATGCAATTTATTGTTAGCGTTCTGGTGTAATTTTTTGGATGTCATTATATATAGGATGTGTGAAAGCTCAAGTTTATTTTTTTTCCATTTCCCCACTAACATTACCTTGACTGTCTTTCAATTCTCATTCCCCTTTGGCTTCAGATAGTCATAGAGCCGGTCAACAAAGATTCTTTTCCACACCAGGAAATCACATGAATTTCTTCTTTCTAGTTCTGGAAGAGACTATTGTTTCTAATATCTATTGATAGTTCTACCTTGATCCAAGAAGATGCGCCGGCCTCTACCAACAACGAATCTCTACTGCTGGTAGATAAGGTTATGCAGGAAGGTTTTTGATGTATCTTAGAGCTGATACAAAGATCCATGACCTTTTGGAAGAGGTGCGTCTTAGCTGAAGCCAATGGAAGATGGTTTTTTAACTGTGTTCACTAGGGTTCAACCCAAGACTCACCATCCTATGCATGCATGTGATGAAAGCCTTATGTAGTAAGTTAGTAACCTGATCCTAGACTTGGCACTCGAGCATTGTCTTCAAACATGGATATGTCACCTTCTAATACCCCATGCAGATCCCCTGCTAAATCAATGATAGAAAATTGTAAAACGCAGCCTGAACTCCAGAGAGACTTTAATTTTTTTTCATGAACAACAATAAGGAATATGGACAAAAAAGGAAGATTCTTGGGCTTCGATGAATTATATTTTAATTTTTGTGCAAATTGTCTAATGAGGACACATTCAATAAATTGTGTATTGTGAACTGGGAATCTAAGGGGATCTCATTGAATTCATATTAGGATCTCATATCTAAATACCTGTGCCCTTTGTTTAACTTTAACTCTATTGTTTGACATGTGCTTCAATATGTCACTTGGAATATTGTAGGTAGCACATGTTTTAGCCCTCAAGGATAAAACATGTCCTTTCTATTCAAATTTTTGATATGTTGCCTTCAAGGGGTGTGTCTCAACTGAAGCCAATGGAAGATGGTAGTTCAACTGTGTTCAGTGGGGTTCAACCCAAGACTCACTATCCTATGCATGCATGTGATGAAATCCTTATGTAGTAAGTTAGTAACCTAATCTTGGACTTGGGACTCAAGCATTGTCTTCAAACATGGCTCTGTCACCCTGTAATACCCCATGCAGATCCCCTGCTAAATCAAGGACAAAAAATTGTAAAACTCAGCCTGAACCCCAAAGAGACTTTAATTTTTTTTATGAACAACAGTAAGGAATATGGACAAAAAAGGAAGACACTTGGGCTTAGAGGAATTATATTTTACTTTTTGTGCAAACTTCCTGATGCGGACACATTCAATAAATTGCGTATTTTGAATCGGGAAGCTAAGGGGATCTCATTGAATTCATATCAGGATCTTAGATCTATATGCATGTGCCCTCTATTGAACCGTGACTTTATTGTTCGACATGTGATTCAATATGTCACTTGGAATATTGTAGGTAGCACATGTTTTATCCCTCAAGGCTACACTTTACATCCCCAATGATAGATTTCAAGTGAACTATCCTCTCTGGGTTGAATCCTGGACTACAAGTTGAATTCCATTGTTTTGTTGACCTATTTGCTCTGAGGTATAGTAAGATTCTAATCCCTAAGTGATCAGCAATATGATTGTTGAAGGTTATATTCCCTTTTGCATCAATGACATGAGTTCGTCCCAGTCCTCAATGCACATTGGGTGTCCTCAAATTTTGAGGACACATGTGTTCTCCAGCTACATAGTGTGGAGTCCTCTGTTGCATCACACACACACACACACACAAGCACACATATACATGTCCATCAAGCTGTTGTCTAGTGGCTACTTGGTGTGGTTGCTGTGAAGAAGACCTAGGTTCAAATCATGGCAGGATTGCTCCTCCCTTGCATGGGATTTTTGGTTGTGTCTTGTAGCTGGGCCATCTCTTTTTGGGCACATGCCTTATAAGATGTCACTAGAATATGTGCCTTGTTGGGATTTGTGCTAGATCATTGATGTAGGATGTGGGAAGTTAATTTGTAATTTGTGTTGGCTTAATTTGTAATTTGTAAGATGTAGTTCGATTGTGGTCTGCCACTGCGGAAGCTGAAGGGACTAACCGTCCGATGCGTAGGACACCCGACCGCCAACAAAACATTGTTAGTATATGATATTGCCAATGAAGTTCAAAACAATAGACGATTGCGGACCCGGTACTATGGACGAAAATAGGCCAATGAATCACCGATCAGACGCGGGATAATAGACCACCGCAGGCCCGATGCGGCGGAAGGAATTAGACGACTAACTTGTCGATACAGTGGAATAATTTAGAAGCTTCAACCACCGAAACGCCCGATGAGCAGTAGTTGATGTCACCGATCGGAAGCCTAGTTGATTGCCCACAGATATTGTAGTAAGATTACTTTTCGTCGTTGCGGCTGCTCAAGGAACTGTTCACCCGATCAACATTTGGTTTTCTCGTCGATGCAGATCGGGGGTTTAGTCATTTTTCCCACCGAAATGACGAAAAGAAAGAAGCAATAGTCCACCAATGGGATAGGCATTTTGACCACCGCAGTGTTGAAAAGCTAGTTGGGAGGAAGTCTGATTGGGCCTAAGAAGATTTAGGTTTTCCGAAGGAATTTCTCAGAGATTTTGCAAACAGTTTTCAACTGTCTTCCGGTATGTTTTCAGTAGATTTCAACAGACTATCCATGGTCACAGAGCTGAACATGAAATAGAGAAAATTTTGTGTTTTAGCATAATTGTTGTTTTATAAATTTCTAGAAGAAGAAGGTAAGTAATTTTGATTTATATTAATCTTATGCATCTAACAGTTTGCTACTAACACATTTGCAGAACTATAGATAACTTCCATGAGTAGTACTCTAGAAAGAACAGTGTGGTAAAGCCAGGGGTCGTTCAGTCATGAGAACCCATGATGGGTATGATGCCCAGGATTCTTATGAGTGAGAAGAAGATGCCATGGGAGAAAATGTCCATAATGGAAATGATGATATAGAGTCTAATGGAAGGAAATTCCATTGGACATCATCCAAAGTCACAACCACAATGAGAAGCTTGGTTAAATCTCAGGAAGAGCAACATCAATTGAATGCTTCCATATTGTAGAGTTTGACAGACTTGCAGAAAAAGATATAATCTAGGCGAGAATGTAGTAAGAGCAGCACTAGGAGGAGGAGAAGGACTTCCAGTGGATCATCTGACTCTGAAGAATCCAGTGGAGATACAAGCTCATCTTCTCATAAAAGGAAAAGAAGAAGGCACTAGAGGGATCGCTCTTGAGATGAATTTAGGAAAGCTAAACCTCCTACATTTTATGGTGATATAAAGATGGGACAAGAAGCTGAAACTTGGATTCTTGGGATAAAGAAGTACTTCGAAGTACATGATTATTCAGGAAACATGAAGGCAATAGTTTCCATATTCAATCTGAATGGACGAGCATCTGTTTGGTGGGAACACTTCAAGCAAGTAAAGAGAATCAGTGAAAGGAAACTGAAGTGGAAACAATTCAAGAAGATTCTAGGGCTTCCTCCAAAGAGGGACATTGATTTCACAATTGAACTTGTGCCAGGGGCAGCACCAGTGTCCAAGACACCCTACAGGATGAGTACACCGGAGATGCTAGAGTTGAAGATGCAACTACAAGAGTTGTTGGAAATGAAGTATATCCAGCCAAGTGTGTCTCCTTGGGGAGCACCAGTTTTGTTTATGAAGAAGAAATATGGTACACTCAGGTTATGTATTGATTACAGACAATTGAACAAGGTTACTGTGAAGAATAAATATCCTTTGCCTAGGATTGATGGCCTCTTTGATCAAATGAGAGGAGGAAAGGTGTTTTCCAAGATTAACTTGAGGTCTGGTTACCATTAGGTGAGGATCAAGAATGAAGACATTCATAAGACAGCCTTCAGAACAAGGTATGGACATTATGAGTTTGTAGTGGTACCATTTGGTCTCATAAATGCACGAGATACATTTATGTTCCTTATGAACAAAGTCTTCAGTAAGTATTTGGACAAGTTGTTCTTGTTTTCCTTGATGACATTCTTGTTTATTCTAAGAATGAGGAAGAGCATGAAGAGCATTTGAGATTGACATTGCAAGTTCTCAGAGAACATCAGTTGTATGAAAAACTGAACAAGTCTGACTTCTACAGGGATAGAATTCAGTACTTGGGTCACATTATCTCAGAAGAGGGTAGATCTGTGGACCCTGAAAATATTGAAGCCATTATGAACTAGTTTACTCCAATAAATGTGACGGATGTAAGATATTTTATGGGACTTGCAGGATACTACTGGAGATTCATTGAAGGATTTTCCAAGGTTGCACATGCCATCACTTCTTCGTAGAAGAAGGCGACAAAGCTCGAATGGAAATCAAAGTGTGAAGAAAGCTTCCAGTGGTTGAAGAAGATTCTCACCAGTGCACCAGTATTGAAGGTTGTAGATCCAGAGAAATATTTTGTGGTGTGTACCAATGCATGCAGATAAGGGCTTGGAGGATTCCTTATGCAAGACAACCATGTGATATGTTATTAGTCAACAAAGATGAAGGAGCATGAGAAGAACTATGCCACTCATGATTTAGAGCTTGCATCCATAGTGCATGCTCTCAAGATGTGTAGACATTACTTGATGGGTAGAATATTTAAACTCAGAACAGATCACTGCGGACTGAAGTATTTGTTTGATCAGCCTACTCTGAATGCTAGGAAAGTGAGATGGCTGGAATTTTTATGTGAGTTTGATTTCAAAATCAAGCACATAAAAGGAAAATAGAATAAGGTAGTTGATGCACTCAACAGGAAGGTATAGGAAATACATGTGGCCTCTCTTAGTATTTTCCAATCAGATTTGAGGCAGCAGATTGTTAATCACGTTGCCAGAGATGAATTGTATGAGCAGGTAAAAGACAAATTGCACTAGAAAATTCTTGAGAAGAAGTATGAGGGATATAAATTGGAAGAAGATGGGATTCTCACTTATAAAGGTAGAATTTATATTCCGAATGTAGCATATTTGAGGAGAGTTGTTATGGATGAAATCCATCAAGCTCCGTATTCTAGTCACCCAGGATATCAAAGACAATTGCTACAGCTAGAAAGCAGTTCTTTTGGACATGAATGAAAAAGGACATGGCTGAATACATTTCAAGGTGCATGAAATGTCAACAGGTAAAGGTTGAGCATCAACATCCAGCAGGTTTGTTGTAGCCTTTGCCAGTTCCGGAATGGAAATGGGAAGTTATTTCCATGGATTTTATTACAGGATTACCGATGACATGGAGACAACATGATTCCATCATGGTTGTGGTAGACAAGTTGACAAAAACAACACATTTTATACCGGTAAATTCTACACATAAGACAGATGATTTTGCAAAGATATTCATGAAGGAGATTTTCAAATTACATGGATTTCCAAAGGCAATAGTTTCTGACAGAGATGTCAAGTTCACTTTCAATTTTTGGAAAGGATTGTTTGCATATTGGGTACAAAGTTAAAATTTAGCACTGCATACCATCCTCAGACAGATGGGCAGATAGAAAGAGTTAATCAAGTGCTTGAAGATATGATTCGCATGTATGTGATGGACAAACCAACCAAGTGGGAATATTACTTACACTTGGTAGAGTTTGCTTACAACAATGGACAACAAGCATCCTTGGGGATGAGTCCGTATGAAGATTTGTATGGAAGAAGGTGTAGGACACCAGTGACTTGGGATAACCCAGTGAATAGAGTTGTGCTTGGACTAGAATTGCTCAAGGAAATGGAGCAAGAGGTTGTAAATATTATACAGAATCTGAAAGCAACACATGACAGACAGAAAAGCTATGCAGATAAGCATAGGGTGAAGAAAGAGTTCAGTGTTGGGGATCATGTTTACCTTAGAGTGAAAGTAAAGAAAAGTTCCTTGAAGCTTGGAAGTTGTGCCAATTTGTCACCTAGATACTGTGGGCCATTTGAAGTGCTTGAAAGAATAGGGCCTGTTGCATATAGACTTGCATTTCCTGGTAGTACTAGAGCTCATAATGTTTTCAATATTTCTTTGCTTAAGAAACATGTACATGATCCTAACCATGTGATAAATTGGAATGTTATTCAGGTGGAACCCGAGGGAGAGTTCTGAATCGAGCCAATGCGCATCCTCGATAGGAAGGTCACAATGCTCCGGAACCGAGCCATAGGGTAGGTAAAGGTGCAATGGGAGCATTATAGACCTGAAGAGGCTATGCAGGAGCTGGAGGATTCCATGTGATTGGCACATCCATTTTTGTTCAAACCTGCGAAACATTGAGACAGTACCAATGTAGAATTTTGTTCAAATTTCGTAAAGCACTGATGATACTGCTATTGAAGGGGGAGGGGAATGTAATACCCCTGTTTTAACCCTACTTGCATTAAATATACATGATACTTATATTGTAAATAATCATGGTGTGGAGCTAAAGGCTAAGGCCCCACCATCGATTTGGTTATGATGTGTTTCGGATTTGGAATTGTCACTGATGCTATATCGAGACATACGACATATATTAAATTATGGCATCATGTAAACATGCATTTTAATTAAATAACCCAACCAACTATGTTCACTGCAACTAAATTGAGAAGGGGCAGGATTCCAAAGGATAGGGAAGGGGAATGTTGAACATTGAGTCATGGGGGAGGATCCATGTGTCCCACTCTCTTTTTGTCTCCTTAAACCACCACCCTTAGTTATTCCATTGTCAGTTGGGGTAGCGATCTGCTGGCAGAAAGACCACTACCATGCCCACACCTACTCTCACTCTCCACGACATGTGGATGGTCTTCCCACTAACCAGCTCATGAGTCTGTTTAGTTTCTTCACACGACGGAGTTAAAGGAATCAACATTTCCATAGTGGTGTTTCGCCATTCCTTCACACACTGCTTGCTAATCAGAGAAACGTTATTCCTCTGTTCACGCGGAGTTTTGTATCTTTTCCCATCAATTTCAAAATGTGTATTGTTCTGTTATGTCCACCATTGATTCGAGGCTATAATGGCATCAATAGCTCGGTGGGGTTGCATTTTGTCTTTCCCATATAGAGTGGTAGTTTGTTCCTTTACCCTTTTCTGGTCTGTGTAAATTCTACAGCGAGTGTATTGAGAATAAATTGGGTGATGTGAGTCCCTACACTATATGGGCGGTGGTCTCTTCCACATTTTGCTTTGGCTGTGTCTTTTTCCCCTCACGCACAAATTGAGAATCGATTGCCTTGAGGATCGACAGCTGCGGTTTCATATTTGTTGTGGGATGTTTTTTTCCCATGTCTAATTGACTGTGTTTTTCCCATATAAAAGCTTGAATAGTTGTTGGCTGCTTGCATGCAGTGGTTTTGTCCTCAAACTGCATTGGAGTGGTGAATGAGGGCCTGAGATGCTTGATAAACCTGGTAGAATGAGAACCACACAGACAAAGCTACTGAGCTGGCTTTCTTCTCGACAACCCCTTACTAGCACTGGAAGGGAGATTAGGGTCTAAGGGACTGCATTGCAGAGAAGGGAATAATTTCCTTTTGTTGGGTGTGTGTGGGTGTTCTAGAATCTAGGCTAGTTCTGGTGTTGGTGTATATAGCTCTTCAATGACCTCACTAGCTTAGCATTTATCCTTTCCTAGCTCTTGGATGGCCTGATAAACCCAACTTTGTTGGCTTGGCTGATCCGTTGTTCGCCGGATAAACCCAACTGTGTTGGCTTGGCTGAACTGCATTAGAGGAAATTTCAACTCAAAATGGGCCTTTTAACTTTTATTCAAATTCCATGTCATCATGTGTTAGCCAATGAAATTTCTTTAAATTTGAAATACCGTATAGGTCTTAAACACTTTTTTAATATAAATTTCGGGATAGGTATCATAAGAAAAACTACTTTTTTTGTTTGTATTTTTGACATATCTCCCCGTGTTTTTACTCAAATTTCGATCGGGAGAGCTCGTTGGATGCAGAATTAAATTATGCATCCAACAAGTACCCACTCGTCATACTTTTTACGGACCCCGCTACCCCAAAAACAAGAAATACCTGGAAAAACGGAATGATGACATCATCATTCCATTTTTTCAGGTATTTCTTGTTTTTTGGGTAGCGAGGTCCATCAAAAGTATGCCGAGTGGGTACTTGTTGGATGCGTAATTTAATTCTGCATCCAATGAGCTCTCCCGATTGAAATTTGAGTAAAAACATGGGGAGATATGTCAAAAATACAAACAAAAAAGTAGTTTTTTTCTTTTCTTCCTCCAAAATTAATAAATATTATTTTATTATTTTAACTATTATTTTATTAGTTCATTTTAGGAGGCCCATTTTGAGTTGAAATTTCCTCTAATGTGTACCCTTGTGGTGTTGTTATCCTTGGCTATGTGTAATCCTGTTAGTTCCTTATTCCTTGGGGAATCATGCCTGTCTCGGGGGTGGCATCATTACTGAGAGATTAAGGAGCACGCGGGCCTATGGTTGGGTGGAACGTTGCAGTGACATAGCTGGTTGCAGAACAAGTTCTCTATAAGATAAGTAAGCTTGCCTAACTTGTGTCTGCAATTATATTTAACATTGATGAGTAATGGTATACATGTTAGATGTTGATTTGTATATGCATGAATGCTGATTGATATGTTTTGATTCTGTTATAACTAGATCTTGTTCTTAGTTTATCTATTTCTTTTGTCCTAATTTTCAATCGCTGGTTTAAAATGATTTTATATTTTATGTTGATTTTAAGAATTTTTGACAATCAATCATTTTGGTTGGAATTGATACTTTTAATGGTTGAATCATTTCATTATTTTAGTTTTAAGGTTTGTATTTTGGGCTTATTAGTTAATATGTACATCTTTAAGATTTCAAAAAATTATAATAAAAGTTCATTCCAAGTTTTGATTTATAATCTAACTCTCATTTTTTAGTCCTTTGTCAAATATTTTCATGAGGAGATTCCTGTAGCAGCTCTGTTTTTCCTGTTTTTGTCATTGTCATTGGGAGCATATTATGAGGATATGGAAATGAATTCAGGAAAACCAAAAGAGGTTTTGGTCCACCACAGACTCATTCACAAAAACCTCTCTCATTTTTTCAACATCTATTATCGTTTGAGATATTCGAATTCATCTTTGTGGCATATTTTCAGGGTTTGAATTATTTAATAATTTCATGTTTTAGTCACACATTTGCAGAACATATTCCGATCAATTGAAGATAAATTTTGAAAAACCAAGAGAGTTTTTTGTTTATACCATAATTTTTTTTAAAAACCTCTCTCATGTTTTACACAGGAATTTTGCATCAAGAGATATGAAGGCGTCTTTGAGACCAAAATTTCCAGAAATTCGCCAAATTTCCCCAAATCCGATTTGTTGATTTTGGGTTAATTATCTTTAAAGATTTTGAGTTATCATGTAACTAATTGATGTAACTGTTTCAAATTTTGACCTAGAAGTTAGTTATGGAACTACTTTACTTTTGTAATGATAAAAGGAAGACAAACACACAGTTTTGGAGGGGGGATTTTTCACTCAAGGAGAGGCTTTGGAGCTTTGATTTCTCAAGCTAGCACTTATAACTCTTATGTAAGTGGATGAATGTTATTGATTATATATAAACTGATAAGCCATTTTACCTGTCATGCTTTTTCATTTCTGATCTGTTTGATTGCTCAGTCTACAATTTCATTTCTTGTTTAAGTTTTATTCATGTAAATGCTTGTAGCCTGTCGGTGGAATTAGTATTTCATGTGTAATGTTTATGGCTTATTGGGATGTGTTTGATCCCCACTTTATCCAATTTGCATGATTCAGTTTTTTATTAGTTTGTAGATGTTTATTTCCTCCTTGATTGATGAAGTTTTCAACCAAAACCATAAACCAAAACCATAAAAACTTGTTTTATTTAATTTTACTTTTGAGATTGTGTTGGCTTGTTCTTCTAGTAGTCTAAGAACAATTTCTGGCACAAACATCTTTGGCGCCGTTTCCGGGGATGAAGTTGAAGACATATCTTCCCTGGGATACTTATCAGTTTTACTGGTTTTAAGAGGTGGACTTAAACCAACACATCTTTAAGGCTATTTTTCACCAAATTTAACATAGTGGCTGCTAGAGGAATTAGAAGGTTTCAGTCATCCCCAGCTTTATGCAGCCCTAATTAATTTGAACTATTGTCACCCCTTTCTCTTTCTGAGGAGAAGAAACTAAATCTGTCTTGACAAATTAATTGACGACTCCACTATTTCAAGATGCAGAGGCCAATGTCCATGGAAGCTATTGTGGCTCGAAGGTTTGCACCTTTCAATTTTTCTGATATTCCAAGTTTTCCAAATCCAGTACCTACTATGGATGTTTGGGGAGATTGTCTTCCACGGTTTAGAGAAAGAAAAGAGGATAATCCATCAGATCAGCTCATCAAATTTCATCAATGTATGGTCCAGTTAAATATCCAGCATGAAGATGTGCTCATGAAGATGTTCATGTATTCACTTGACCAAGATGCACGAGATTGGTATTTTTCTCTTCCCGCTGCTAGCATTTCCTCACTGAAAGAATTCCACACATGCTTTCAGAAACATTGTAAGTATCTGTTCTCAGCTGAACTCTTTTTAAAAGATTGTTGTGAGCAGGCTGATGTTTATCATACAACTTCTGATTTAAAAAACCATGATGATGAGTACAATCAAGGGTTCAAAACATGTCATGAAGAAGTTGAAGTTTCAGAATTTGTTGGAGATGAAAAGGTAACATTTTCAGATACCGCTGTCAAGGAAGAATTCCATGATTATTATGATAATCAAGTTGTTGTTTTAGGTCAGTTTGGAACATTCTCATAATGATTTCAACAACCTTAATAATCGTTTGAATGTTAATCCTTTTGAAGATCAATCTCTAGTTCAACAAACTTTTGAAAATCAGGGTTGTGTTAAAGATCAACTTTGTATTGAAGGAAAAGATTAACCTTTAGCATCATCATTCGAAATTTCTCAGAATACTACTTGCTATGATGAAGAGATTAGGGTTCCAAGACAAGAATTTTGTGATGAATTAGATTCTATTCCTGTTGGTTTTGATAGTAAAATCGATGAAGGCCAGGCTGTTCACATTTTTTCAGAAGTTACTTTTATTCATGGTTATGATAAATCTGCTATTCAAACTCACTATGAAGATGGTCTAATTTTTAATAAATATGATGATGAAATTGAAAAGAGAGACCCAGAAATTTGTGAGGTGTGTGATATGTCACAATCTAATCAGCAGATTCAAGAATGCATTCAGTCTATTATCCTTGAACAACAGAAGCCAATGCCTAATAGTCATTCATTTGAAGACAGTATGGAAAAGGAGGTTCAAAGTCTTGACATTGTTGATGATACTATCCAAAAAATTATGGAGAAAATTCAGGCTGATCTTGATGTCCTTTTTCGCCAACGCCTGATTGATATTCATGGAACAAAATATTCTTATGGACATCTTGTCTTTTTCATAGAGCAGGAAGAGGTAACTTATGGAAGTTTTTATGACCCAATAGAAGATTATTTAGAGTCAATACCAGGTTATAAATTTGTTATTTCAGAGACACTATTTGATGAAAGTGGGTATAAGTTGTTAAATCTTTGCTCTTCATGTTTTCCAATATTTCTGATTATATATATATTTGGAGTTGGAAACAAATTTTGGTGGGTTGATCGAATTTTTTCTTGGTTACATTGGAAATGGGATTTCAATTTGATTCAGTAAATGGAAGATTCCTCACGAAAGAGATTTGTTTTCATTGTATATATCAGTGTGTGAAGGATTGAATAAAGACTCCATAGCCCAATGGATGTTTTGTAGAAAAACAGGCAGTTTTGGTTACAGAAGGCACTGCTCTACAAGTTCTTGAAGCCTCACAGGGAGGACTTCATCCCGCAGCTGGAGCCAGATGTTAAGTCAGTAATTTGTTTCTTCAATTTTTGTTTGATTTTCATTTTATTTCAAGTTACTCATTTTCTTTAGTTTGGTCTTTTTTGCTTCCTTTAAGATATTTTTAGTTTTCAAATGAAATTTTGAGCTTTTACCTTTAGACTTTTTGTTTTATTTTTTGATCCCATAGATTATTGAGAGGGTTTTAAAAGGTCATCATGTTGCATGGTGGAATCACAAAACATATTATAAGCATACTCATCATTCAAACAGCTTTTAAACTTCATACAAATTAGAAAAAAGTTGTAAAACAACGCCAAAATAGAGTTAATTTTATTCTTGTAGCGCAAGTCTCTGAAATTAACAAAGGAGCGCTACAAGAATATTGCGACTGTTAGTTTCTCCAAGTTTTTAGCCAATGTTTTCTTGGTTGTGAACTTTGGGAACTAGCAGGGAATACACTCATGAGTAAAATAATAACTAAATCATAAGCAAAAGAAGATAAAGATGCATAATATATTCAACAAGATCCAACAGAACACAGTATTGAAGTTCATTCATAAAAGACAAGCATCACCAGCATATAAACATAAACCAGTAATGAGTATATCAATTAAGAAACTAAACAATCTGAACAATGAAACCAACACAGAACTGAAGGGTGAAAAGTGTCATATATCTCATAATTTCATCTTCAAATGCATACAAGAGCTTTGATACTTAACTCATGAACAAGTCTGAAGACCTCCTGAAGCTATCCCAAAAATCGAATCCTTCTTCAACTAATTGAAACTACCCAGCAGTTACATTAACTAACTAATTCAACTAATTGACTAAAAATAGCAAATCGGATTCCTGGAAAATACAGCAAATTTCTGGAACATAGGTGTCAAAGAAGCTTCCATATCTCTCAATTCGTGACACCTGTGTAAAAAATGAGAGAAGTTTTTGTAAATGGGTCCGTGATGGACAAAAAAATATCTTGTTTTTAAAAATTCATCTTCAATCAATCAGAATATGCCCCGCAAAATGAACACTAAAACAGGAAAATATTAAATATTTAAAATCCCTAAAAAATAGGCTTCAAAGATTAAACTGAATATTTCAAACCTTGATAGCTGTTGCAAAACTGATAGAGGTTTTTGTAGATGGGTATCTTATAAACAAAAACATCTTTTTCTTTTCAAAATTAATCTCCATTCGCTCGTGCTCGGCATTTTACTTCAATAATCCAAAACAGGAAAAACTGAGTAGAATTATCAGTGATCTGTGCATTTTACTGTAAACTGGATGCTGCTTTACTGTGATATATCTCCATCAGTGTTTACCAATAGAACAAATAACTTCCAACATGCTCTGCAAAATATAATTCATGTGTTTCCAAGCCTACATGATTATGAATATTCAATTTGAGGTTATTGTTCATTTGAGTTGGCCACATATTTCCTCCAGGGAAAAATTGAGTTTGCAGAAATATGAAAATTCTACCTTCTAAGATGCCCAGTACATCTTGCAATGTATCTTCATAAACACTAACACACCAGTAGTGCTACACCCCAAAATTTCATGCACTTTCAACTCCATTTATAGATCATCTTTGGCTAATAGAGGGATTCATGATGTTAGCACAACAGCCTTATCATATGTAGAACTTGTTGAGAAGTATTATAATGACAGAAAACACCATGTTTCTAGTGCTATCATGCTCTCCATAGCATTCCAGATTGCAAATGAGAATTTGGGCCTGTAAAACAATCTGAAATGTAATCTCCATGCATCAAGAGAAGCAAATTGCACCGTACAAGCTATTGTTATTTAGGCCTTAGTTGTCAAAGACTCAAAACACCTTATTCTTCTTGCAGCTTCATCCCACATGTATTACTTGCACCATTAAAAGCAATAAACATCCACCAATTGAACCATCATTGAGCAACAACAATTCTAGAGGTTTGACAGATAATGTAATCACCATGCACAGATTCTGAAAGCTTATGAGAGTAACTCTTAGTTACTGCCAAGAATAGCCCAATTAATTCCTATTATTCTAGGCCATTCCTTTGATGACATCATTAATCTCAGTATAGGTGACTTCACAGAGACAGATGGATCTGCAAGCACTTCTTTGGAATTGGACACAAATTATGGGAAGCTCTTGTATTTCAGCTTTCTGATCAGGCCAGCTCTCTTTCTTCCGTGTCTTTCCTCATTTAGACTTAACATTCAACCCAAATCTAGAGGGAGTTGAAAATAATTCTTTAAGGTTCACACCCTCAGGTAAAGGTGCATCTTTAACAGGAGATTTGAAGGATCTAAATGCACTTGTACCAATCAAAGGTACTATAATCAGATCTTCATCTATAACAAGAAACTTGTAGTAACTGTCTTTCATTAATTCCAGTAAGGCATCTCTTGCTTCTCATCTCACAACCTCTGGATGATATTTCCCTAGATAAAGAACCAGAAATTGATGAAATGAGCATTAGAAGAAAGAAAACAACAGCTACAAAAACTTCACCTTCTCATCCTACAAAAGTAAAAGGATCATCACACTCCGTAAAGGAGTTAAGCCAGCTCGAGTCTAAATTCTCTGCCATATTTCTTGAAATGAGAAATGAACTTTTAAAGCAACAGCAGGAAGAAAAAGCTGAAGTACCTCCTGTTGAAGATCAAGAATGGGAAGAGGAAGATGAACTCATACTTAGGCAAGCAGGTATTCTGAAAGACCCTAATATTCCTGCTATTTCCATAGACCTGTTAAATAAATATGCAGACATTTTTAAGAGGTTTGACATACCTAAGATGCCCAGTTATGAACAAGAGATCATGACAGGAAGGTCAGTTGATTCAGATATGGAAAACTTGCAGAAAACTATTAAGCAGTACAAACAGCAGATGAACTATATGCAAGAGATTAATGAGGGGCTAATGATGGCTAACAGAAGGCTTAAAGAATACCTACAGGATGTCAATGACCATTTTCAGGAGCTGACAACAGTATCTAAAGAGGCTTTAAAGAGAAAAAGAGCCACTGACTTGAAATGCACAAAGTTGAAAAAGACAGTCAAAGATTTGCAGTAGAAAAATGAGGAGCTCACCAACAGATTTGCTGACATGGAAGAGGAGCAGAGGCAAGCTAGGAAGAAAGTTCAGGCACTTGATGGTATAGCTTTGCTTGCTGAGGCAGCAAAGGACTTATGAGTCAGTTGTTCAATCAGTTATTTGTTATCTTTTTGAGAAACATATTTATCAATGATCTGTGCATTTTACTGTAAACTGGATGCTGCTTTACTATGATATATCTCCATAAGTGTTTACCAATAGAACAAATAACTTCCAACATGCTCTGCAAAATATAATTCATGTGTTTCCAAGCCTGCATGATTATGAATATTCAATTTGAGGTTATTGTTCATTTGAGCTGGCCACATATTTCCTCCAGGGAAAAATTGAGTTTGCAGAGCTATGAAAATTCTGCCTTCTAAGATTCCCAGTACATCTTGCAATGTATCTTCATAAACACTAACACACCAGCAGTGTTACACCCCAAAATTTCGTGCACTTTCAACTCCATTTATAGATCATCTTTGGCTAATAGAGGGATTCATGATTTTAGCACAACATCCTTATCATCTGTAGAAATTGTTGAGAAGTATTATAATGACAACAAACACCATGCTGCTAGTGCTATCATGCTCTCCATAGACTTTCCAGATTGCAAATGAGCATTTGGGCCTGTAAAATAATCTGAAATGTAATCTCCATGCATCAAGAGAAGCAAATTGCACCCTACAACCTATTGTTATTTAGGCCTTAGTTTTCAAAGACTCAAAACACCTTATTATTCTTGCAGCTTCAGCCCACATGTATTAAAAGCAATAAACATCCACCAATTGAACCATCATTGAGCAACAACAATTCTAGAGGTCTGACAAATAATGTAAGCACAATGCACAGATTCCGAAAGATTATGAGAGTAACTCTCAGTTACTGCCAAGAATATCCCAATTAATTCCTATTAGTCTGGGCCATTCCTTTGATGACATCATTAATCTCAGTATAGCTGACTTCACAGAGACAGATGGATCTACAAGCACTTATTTGGAATTGCACACAAATTATGGGGAAGCTCTTGTATTTCAGCTTTCTAATCAGGACAGCTCTCTTTCTTCCGTGTCTTTGCTCATTTAGACTTAACATTCAACCCAAATCTAGAGGGAGTTGAAAATAATTCTTTAAGGTTCACACCCTCAGGTAAAGGTGCATCTTTAACATGAGATTTGAAGGATCTAAATGCACTTGCACCAATCAAAGGTACTATAACCAGACCTTCATCTATAACAAGAAACTTGTAATAACTGTATATCATTAATTCCAATAAGGCATCTCTTGCTTCTCATCTCACAACCTCTGGATGATATTTCCTCATATAAAGAACCAGAAATTGATGAAATGAGCATTAGAAGAAAGAAAACAGCAGCTGCAAAAACTTCACCTTCTCATCCTACAAAAGTAAAAGGATCATCACAGTCAGTAAAGGAGTTAAGCAAGCTCGAGTCTAAATTGTCTGCCATATTTATTGAAATAAGAAATGAACTTTTAAAGCAACAGTAGGAAGAAAAAGCTGAAGTACCTCCTGTTGAAGATAAAGAATGGGAAGAGGAAGATGAACTCATACTTAGGCAAGCAGGTATTTTGAAAGACCCTAATATTCGTGCTATTTCCACAGACCTGTTAAATAAGGATGCAAGCATTTTTAAGAGGTTTGACATACCTGAGATGCCCAGTTATGAACAAGAGATCATGACAAGAAGGTCAGTTGATTCAGATAAGGAAAACTTGTAGAAAACTATTAAGCAGTACAAACAGCAGATGAACTATATGCAAGAGATCAATGAGGGGCTAATGATGGCTAACAGAAGGCTTAGAGAAGACCTACAGGATGGCAATGACCATTTTCAGGAGCTGACAGCAATATCTAAAGAGGCTTTAAAGAGAAAAAGAGCCACTGACTTGAAATGCATAGAGTTGAAAAAGACAGTCAAAGATTTGTAGCAGAAAAATGAGGAGCTCACCAACAGAGTTGCTGACATGGAAGAGGAGCAGAGGCGAGCTAGGAAGAAATTTCAAGCACTTGATGGTATAGCTTTGCTCGCTGAGGCAGCAAAGGACTTATGAGTCAGTTGTTCAATCAGTTATTTGTTATCTTTTTGGGAAACATATTTATCAGTGATCTGTGCATTTTACTGTAAACTGGATGCTTCTTTACTGTGATATATCTCCATAAGTGTTTACCAACAGAACAAATAACTTCCAACATGCTCTGCAAAATATAATTCATGTGTTTCCAAGCCTACATGATTATGAATATTCAATTTGAGGTTATTGTTCATTTGAGCTGGCCACAGATTTCCTCCAGGGAAAAATTGAGTTTGCAGAGCTATGAAAATTCTGTCTTCTGAGATTCCTAGTACATCTTGCAATGTATCTTCATAAACACTAACACACCAGTAGTGCTACACCCCAAAATTTCATGCACTTTCAACTCCATTTATAGATCATCTTTGGCTAATAGAGGGATTCATGATTTTAGCACAGCAGCCTTATCATCTGTAGAACTTGTTGAGAAGTATTATAATGACAGCAAACACCATGCTACTAGTGCTATCATGCTCTCCATAGACTTTCCAGATTGCAAATGAGCATTTGGGCCTGTAAAACAATCTGAAATGTAATCTCCATGCATCAATAGAAGCAAATTGCACCCTACAACCTATTGCTATTTAGGCCTTAGTTGTCAAAGACTGAAAACACCTTATTATTCTTGCAGCTTCAGCCCACATGTATTACTTGCACCATTAAAAGGAATAAACATCCACCAATTGAACCATCATTGAGCAACAACAATTCTAGAGGTCTGACAGATAATGTAAGCACCATGCACAGATTCTAAAAGATTATGAGAGTAACTCTCAGTTACTTCCAAGAATAGCCCAATTAATTCCTATTAGTATGGGCCATTCCTTTGATGACATCATTAATCTCAATATAGGCGACTTCACAGAGACAGATGGATCTGCAGGCACTTCTTTGGAATTGGACACAAATTATGGGAAGCTCTTGTATTTCAACTTTCTGATCAGGCCGGCTCTCTTTCTTCCGTGTCTTTGCTCATTTAGACTTAACATTCAACCCAAATCTAGAGGGAGTTGAAAATGCTTCTTTAAGGTTCACACCCTCAGGTAAAGGTGCATCTTTAACAGGAGATTTGAAGGATCTAAATGCACTTGCACCAATCAAAGGTACTATAATCAGACCTTCATCTATAAAAAGAAAGTTGTAATAACTGTCTTTCATTAATTCCAGTAAGGCATCTCTTGCTTCTCGTCTCACAACCTTTGATGCATTTTTAGTGTCTTTCAATATTTTTGCTCATAGCTAAATTTGCCAAGGCTCCAGCTGCTGCCTCCTTTACCCCAATTTTGTCATCACTAAGTTCCTGAATAAGGGATGACAGAAGTTCTGAATTTGCCATTTTTTCTCTTAGCTTCTCATCAACTGACAAATTCCAAAGGACCCACATACTTTGCTCCTTTACCTCTGGGGATAAAGAACGTCCAGTTAACAAACCAACAATTTCCTCAACTGCTCCAGCTTTGGCAACTAGTGTCCTATAGGAATTGATTCAAGAAATATTCCGAAAAAGGTCTGCAGCTGCTTCTGCAATTGAAGGCATCTCTGATGAAAGAAGTCTGATAGTCAGAATAACACTACCATCAAACTTGGCAATCTCATCAACAAACTGTTTTCCTCCATTTGAATGTTTACAAAGTATCTTGATTGCTTGATCCCTGTCAGGTGGAGCATTGTCTAGGCCAAGCAGTCGGATGAACAATCCTACATAACCTTCTTCAAGACCAGTTCCACCATCCAACCTTAAGTTCCAGTCCTCTGACCTGCTGCTGCTTTTTTGAGTGCATTCCAAGTTGCCCTAGATTTATTTTCTCAAACTCGGATAACTCATGCAAATCTTCTGTTGGGAAAACTGTGAGCAAGGATTATATTTTGTATCTCCCTTATCATGTGCAAGATAAAATGGAAAAATGAATTCCTTTATCCCCATATATTTACTAGTATTACTCAGCATATGGCACCAGTTAAATGAAAAGGAAGAGATTAGGTGAATGCTAACTTTTAAGCTCAGATCCAAAGGTACTTTGTTGCTAGTGTATTTTACTGTTAGCTACGAAAAGCTAATACATATATAAGTTTAATCTGCCTTCCTGTTTCAACTTGCATTCAGCACAAACCAATCAACTTCTGGCACATACTCAGACAAGGTCTTTTTTATGCGCCAATGGGGTGATACAAAAGACCATACCTATTACATAACAGAATTTGGAGCTCTTAGGAGGAAGAAGGATGAAACAATTGCAGATTTTTCGAAGAGGTTCAACAAAATGTACAGTAGGATTCCTGCCGAGATAAAGCCTACAGAAACATCAGCTAAATTGACATATGCAAATGCTTTTGATCACGAATTCTCTTTGTTACTGAGAGAGAGGAGGCCTATCTCTTTGTTGAATATGCAGGATGCTGCATTGGAGGTACAATCCAATATACTGGCTTCAAATAGACTAAAGAAGGAAACACCTCAGCAGCTGTATGAAAGAAAAGGAAAAAGGGAAGCAGCTCCAGGTGCTTCATCTTCACTTTCTGCTGAAGCGAAGATAGATGAAATGGCTAAGTTGGTAAAAGTTATGACTGCAAAGTTGAGCAAATTAGAGCTTGAGAAAAACTCCAGTAAGCCTGCTCCTGAAGGTGAACGAAATCCAAACAATCAGAATCAGTTCAGAAGGCAATTTTCTCCTCGTTTTATGCCTAGGGAATGAAGGAACAATGATATCCAGCGAGAAAGAAGGGAAAATGAGGACCAAAGAGTGCCACCACCTCTTCAGAACAATGTAGCTGATGAGGAAGAATTTGATGAAGAATTTCTCTTTGAAGAGAATGATCAAGATATTAATCATTTTGGAGATGGATTTTCTAGAGGTTTTGTTACTGAGGAAGATTTCCTGAATTCAGAATATTATGATGCTGACATTTTTGAAACTGAAGATGATCTAGGCTTGGAAAATACTGCTGTAACTGCTGTTGTTCATCAAAATGAACCTAAGAAGACTATAAATCTCAGATCAGGCCCAAAACAGGTGGTCCAAGCCCAGAAGAAGAGAGCAATTGTTCCTGCTGCAACTGTTCTTGCTAAACAGACAGCTGATCCTGTGACAGAGAAGAAGCAAGCTGCAGAAAAATTAAAGAAAACAAGAGAAGTTGAAGAGGTAAATAAATCTGTCTAGAATTTCAGTTTGGAGAATGAATTAGGAAAGTTAAAGATTCCTGTACCTTTAACTGAACTGATAAGAAATACTTCATATAAGGAATTAGTCCTTAAAATGCTTAATCCAACCAGCAATCAGCCTGTCTCTGACACAGTTAATTTGCAAGAGGAGAGTCCTAAGATTTTCATTGCATCAGCATTGGCTGAGAAGACTGAAAATGAAGCAGGAGCTTCACCTCCTTTCTATATCACTTTGACAGTCCATGAACAGATGATACCCAATTGTTTACTAGATTCAGGAGCATCCCATAACTTGATGCCAAAGGCTTTTATGGAAGCTCTGGGCCTGAGTATTACCAAACCATATCATGATTTGTATGCCTTTGATTCTAGAGCAGTGAAGTGTTTAGGAGTAATAAAAGATATGGTTGTCAGTCTGGCTCAGCTGCCCATGAAGAGTGTGATAATGGATGTTGTGGTAGCTGACATTACACCAAAGTTTGGCTTACTTCTTTCCAAGTCATGGGAAAATAATATTGGAGGAACCTTACAAATGGACCTGTCATATGCCACCATACCTGTGTTTGGTGGAGAAAATAGAAGGTTGTATAGAGAGCTGCAATTTGCTTACATAGTGACAGATGATAAAAACCCCACAAATCACCCACTGTACTCTGTCGATAAAGACCTTGGTACGTGCATGCTACATTTCAGTGACGAGGATAATTCTGCTGGTTTGTTACAAGTGGAAAAAGAACAACCAATAAAACACAGCAGAGAAGAAGAATATCAGCTATGGGAATTATACTTTGATGGATCTTCTTGTAAAGAAGGTGCTGGTGCTGGAGTTCTTCTTATATCTCCTGGAGGTGAAACAGTAAAGCTAATGTACAAACTTGAGTTTATTACTACAAATAACACTGTTGAATATGAAGCTTTACTGTTGGGATTAAAAGCTACCAAAGATTTGGGCATTCAACAAATTTCTGCAAATGGCGACTCTGAATTGGTTGTTCAGTAGGTGAAGAGCAACTATCAAGTGAAGCAGGGTTTGCTGAAAGTCTATCGGAATGAGGTATGGGATATGCTTGAAAGTTATTTTATAGCATTTAACATCACTCATATTCCAAGGAATCACAATGAGACTGCAGATTCTTTGGCCTTGGCTTCCACACACTTCAGAATCCCTAAGACCACTCAGTTAAGGTATCCCATAGAGGTGAGGTACAGACCCTGTGTACCTGATAATGTGAAGCAATGGAAAATGTTTGAGGATGACATTGAGATCAAAAGGTTCCTAGAGCTTACAGATGAGTTTTCAAATTCCTTGATTGATGAGGATGAGGATGAGGAAGATGGACAGGCACATGAGTTTGCTGAAGATGAGATTGCTGGACATAAAATTATTGAGCTAAAGAGCAACTTCATTCCCAAAGGTTTGGTACCTCTGGAAAGAATATTTACAAAAGAGGACACACCCTCAAAGCCTGTTGTTCAGTCTTCAGAAGAGAATGTGGTAGATTGCAATATTGGTTCAGCTGAACATCCTAGAATGGTCAAAATTTCTAAATCATTGACAATTGAAAAAAGAAATAGGTATATCAAGCTGTTAAAAGATCATGTAGATGTTTTTGCATGGTCTTATGAGGAACTAAGAACTTATGATACAGGAATCATACAGCATAAGGTGCCTTTAAAACCAAATGTCAAACCTTTTCGTCAGAAACTACGGAGGATCAATCCAGCTTTGTTCCCTGTAATTGAAAAGGACGTGAAAAAACTATTGGATGCAAAGATAATAGTGCCTCTCAGGTATTCTTCCTGGGTTGCTAATCTGGTTCATGTCAGAAAAAAGAATGGGGAGATCAGATTATGTGTTGACTTCAGAAATCTGAATAGATCATCACTAAAAGATAACTATCATCTTCCTAAGATTGAACAAGTATTGCAGCAGGTGGTTGGGGCACAGAGGATTTCTATGGTGGATGGTTTCTCAGGGTACAATCAGATTGCAATGCACCCTAATGATAAGGAGAAGACAGCCTTTACAACTCCCTAGGGGACATTTATGTATGACAAGATGCCCTTTGGCTTGATGAATGTTGGAGCTACCTTTCAGAGAGCAATGGACATTGCCTTTATGGGAGAAAAAGATAAGTTTGTGGTTATCTATCTGGATGATATTACTGTTTTCTCATAGTCAGATGATGAGCATTTGAAGCATTTGAGGCAGACCTTCCTGAAATGCAGAAAATTTGGTCTTTCTCTAAATCCAAAGAAGTCACATTTTGCTGTGCAAGAGGGTAAACTACTTGGTCACTTGGTGTCTGCTGATGGCATCAGAATAGATCCTGAAAGAGTCAAATCTATATTGAATATTAGTTTACCTCGGAGTAAAAAGGATGTTCAATAATTCATTGGCAAAATCAATTTTCTGCGGTGGTTTATACCCAACGTTGCTGAAACCATTAAACAGATCAGAGCCATACTGAAGAAGGATCAAGAAGTTAGGTGGACTTCTGAAGCAAAGGCTGCATTTGAGAAAATTAAAGTAGCTGTTACTGAAGCACCGGTACTGGTAAGTTCTGATTTTACCAAAGAATTCCTTACTTTCTCATTTGCATCAGAAGACAGAATTGCAGCTGTCTTACTTGAGAAGAATAAAGAAGGATTGGAACAGCCTATTTCCTTCTTCAGTAAAACTCTCAGAGATTTTGAGCTGAAGTATAGTATATTGGAAAAGAAGGCTTATGCTCTGGTAACGGATTTGAAATTTTTCAGAATTTATGTCCTGCATTCAAAAGTTATTTCATTTGTTCCAAATTCTGCTGTAAAAGATGTCTTAACACAGCTTGATAGTGAAGGGAAAAGAGGCAGGTGGATTGCAAAGATTATGGAGTATGATGTTGAGATCAAACCTACCAAGCTTGTCAAGGGAAAAGGTTTAGCCAAGCTGCTGACTGAATCAAACTGTCAGGCACTGGGATTGCATGTCATGGCTGAAGAATCAGTTCCTGAAGAAGATCAAACAATACTGGAAAAAGAGAAAATCATGGACTACTATTCATCATCACAATGGTACGCAGACATTGTTCATTTTCTGTTATTTTTGCAATGTCCTGAGCATATGGATAGGAAGGCTGCTAGATCTTTAAAACTTAAAGCTACTAAGTACTGTTTAATGGAAGAGCAATTATTCTGGAAGGACCCAGGAGGTATTCTGCTAAGATATTTGGACAAATCAGAGATTGAAGGAGTGATTTCTGAATCTCATGAGGGTGCTTGTGGATGGCACAAGTACTGGAAGACAACAGCCTATAGAATTTTAAGAGCTGGATACTATTGGCCTTCCTTGTTTGCAGATGTTTATCAGCAGGTAAGGGCTTGTGTTCCTTGTCAGAAGTTTGCTGGAAAACAAAAATTGTTGTCTTTTCCTCTGAAACCCATTGCAGTCAATGCTCCTTTCTAGCAATGGGGTCTGTATTTTATTGGAGAAATAAATCCAGCTTCCTCAGGGCAGCATCATTGGATCCTAACCGCAACAGACTTCTTCACAAAATGGGTGGAAGCCATCCCTACTAGGAATGCTACAGACAAGGTAATTATGGATTTCATTGAGGAAAATATCTTGAGTAGGTTTGGCTGTCCTCAGAAGTTAGTGATAGATAATGCTAAGGCCTTCAAGTCTAAGGCAATGGTAGCATTTTGTGAAAAGAATGGTATTATGCTGAAGCAATGAACTCCTTATTACCCCCAGGGTAATGGCTTGGCTGAGTCCTCTAATAAGAACATCATTCAGAGTATCAAGAAGCTGCTCAAGCATAATAAAAGATCATGGGATTCAATGCTGAAGTATGCATTATGGGCAGATAGGATCACAGTTAAACAAGCAATTGGAACTTCTCCCTTTCAGTTAGTTTATGGTACAGAAGTAGTTTTCCTTGTCCAATTGGGGATCCCAGTGATGAAATTTCTCCAGGATTCCGAGGAGGAACCAGATGATATGCAAAGAAGGATTTTTGAAATGATAGAATTGCAGCAGAATAGGGAAAAGGTGGATGAAAAGGCACAATTGTATAGATCCAAGATCAAAAGCAGATTTGACAGAAACATCAAAGAAAAGACTTGCGCAGTTGGTGACATGGTTCTAAGGTGGGATGCAAGGAAAGAGCAAAAGGGTAAGCATGGTAAATTTGACAGTCTGTGGTTTGGCCCTTTCCTTGTGTCTAAAGTTTTGGAGAATAATACTTTTATCCTGCAGTCTTTGGAAGGTGAGGAGTTGTCACGTCCTGTTAATGGACGATTCCTCAAGCGCTTTTATAGTCTATAAGGGGACTTTCACTTTTCATTGTACATACCGGTGAGTGCAGCATAATAAAGACTCCATACCCCAATGGAATTTTTGCAGATAGGTAGATAAGATAGTAGACAGAAGGCACTCGTCTATAGGTTCTTGAAGCCTCGCAGGGAGGTCTTCATCCCACAGCTGGAGATAGATGTTAAGTCAGTGATTTGTTTCTTCAATTTTTTGTTTGATTTGCATTTTATTTAAAGTTACTCATTTGCTTTAGTTTGGTTTTTTGCTTCTTTTAAGAAAATTTTTGGTTGTTATGTGAAATTTTGAACTTGGCCTTTATATTTTTTCTTTATTTTAGATTCTTTACATTTTGGAGGGGTTTTTAAGAGTCATCATGTCAAATAATGGACTCACAAATTTCATTACAAGCATACTCATCACTCAAACAACTTTTAAACTTCATGCAAAATGACAAAAAGTTGTAAAACAACGCCAAAATAAGGTTAATTTTATTCTTGTAGCGCAAGTGGGAAAAACAGCAAAGGAGCGCTACAAGAATATCGCCATTGATAATTCCTTCGATTTTTTAGCAAAATTTTGGCATATTTTCGAATGATGAGTGACTAATCACATGCTTTGAAGAGTTTACTACGTGCTATCTCAGGAATCATCATGAGAACAGGTGGTTTATTGTCGTGAAGAAAGATCGTGGTCATCATCAGTTATAATACAACGTATCATGACAGATAATCGTTTAAATTGAGTTTAATCTGAGGAGAGTCACTTATTATCTCTTTTTCAAAGTTGAGGAGTTAGTGGAATGACGATGCCTGCCTAAAAACACGGAGATTACAGTTGCAAAGCCTAGTGGATGTTTTCATAGTCGCACAGAAAACTAGGGCTTCTTCATCTTGACACCTAGAATTAATTTGAACGCTAAAAGACACTTGTATCCTTTAGGTCAGTACTCAAACAACATGAAGAGTGTTTCAAAGCAATTGCAATAAATCATTTAAAAGGTATTCCACGATAGGCCATATAACTGATAATTTGGGGTTTTTTCGCTGGGGTCTATTTTATCAAAATTGATCAAGGGAAATGCTAAATTGTGCTTTTAAATGAAATTTCGGCCAAAGAAATAGCTGTCTAAGACGCTCTGAGATGCTAGGATGAGTGAAGGTTGAAAACTATCAGTTTTTAATTGAGCATGATCCTGTTGAAACCAGAAACCAGAAGTAATGTGAAGAGCTGTGTATTTTGTGTGGTTTATACTTCATAAATGAGTCTGTTACCTGTGTTCATGTAATGAAGAAGCCGAGCATCTGAGAATACATGAAGACCTAATTTCATCAGGGGCTAAACAGACTCATTTTAGGGTTAAAAAAAAGGGTGCTGGGAGTAAGAAGTGAGCAGAGCTAGGCTCATTCTTAAGATCTTTTCCTCTGCTATTTAAACAATTTCCATCTTATCCTGGAAACTACAAGTTGATCTAAACAGTTAGCAGCTCCAAGCTTCTTAGTTCAGACATTGCTCATAGTTAGCACCAGAATGATTTAATGATTATTTTTTGCATAGAGTCTTAACACATAGGTGGTCTAGTGCGTTTTAGAGATGGTCAGTGGTCAGTTGTTTTCCATAACAGGATGAATGACTGATAATTTTCACCTATAGTCTTGGTGAAGGAACCGAACATCTAAGATAACCTGAAGAGCTAGTTTTATTACATGCTATAAAGCTAATTAGTTGGTGTTGAAGTCAAGTTGAAACGGAAACCTGAACAGAGCATGAGGTTGTTTTCTTTGTCATTACAACACAGGGTTATCTTTATACAGTCCAAAGAAGATCTAACATTTGAATATGCAGTGTGCATAATACCCAGTTTCATCAGCAGTCTAATGAGTAGATTAGAGTAGCCTATGACCTGAATCATTCAGAAACTGTGGTAAATTCCACTTCACCTTAGAAAAGAAAAGAATCATACAAGGAAGTTGTGGGGGTTATTCATTGAAACTTAAGAGGCTTGAGAGGTTTGGAGAAGAAACAACATATATCATGGCATCAATCGAACCCTAGAAGCCATACAATTTCCATCTATTGCAGACAAATGGGTAAGAGTGGCAAGGTGAATAGAGCTGAACCTACTGATATAACTTGGATTGAGAAACTCCCTGAGTGTGTTGAACTTTTCCAACAGGCTGGCTGGCTGAACTTCTTCAAGAAAATAGATGGTTACAATTCTGAAGTTTCCTATAGGTTTGCACAAAGTTCCAAAGATGAATTGGTGGTGTTTGATACTTTGAAGTTCAGACTAACAGTATATTTGATTGCAGAGGCTATAGGAGTTAAGAATGAAGGGGAAATGTGGTTTAAGAAACTTCCCTTCACCTTTGATGCTCAGAGGTATTTATTACCAAATGTTACTCCAGATTGGAACAAGGGCATCTTAATCCAGAACTTCAGAAGGGAATGGGTCGAGCCTATCAGAATTTTGCAGAGTTATATAACATGTGAGGGAAGATATGCTTTTGTTTATAAATACCACTTCATATTTTTGCAGCATATGGTGGGGGTTTCCAAGACGAGTCTTCCCTTCTTCCTATACAAAAGCCTGCAAAAGATGTCCAACAGAGTCAAAGGGAATATAGACCATTCTTCACAATCAATTTTTCACCATGGATTAATTAAGTTGATCATTAGCACTGTCCTGCAAGCTGAAGGAAAAACTTGGGATTTTTTCCTATTCTGGTCAGGTTTTTAAATGAAACAAGAAGATCAACAAATCAAGAAGCAGGAAGATAAAGGGAAAATCCTTGTAAGGAAATTAGAACAAAAGAAAAAAACTGAAGACAAAGAGGACGTGAAGCCTAAAGGAGACTCAGAGCTTGTGAAGACTAAAACTCAAATGCCTTCAGCTGGTGTTAAAGGCAAGTATTCATTGTTTACAGAAGAAGAAGTGCAACCTTTGAAACATTTGACACCAGCAGAATTTTCCAATGAAGTTAAAGATGATGTTCCAGAGGAGGATGTTGTGCATGAAGAGGAGTTGCAGACCAAACAGAGGAGTCCTATTACCATTCTGTCAGATGATGAAGGGTATTTATTAGAAGAAGATCAGCTTATTGCTAAAACTGAAGATAAGGATGAAACATGCAGAGAATTCTCCACTTTAGAAATCAAAACAGTCAAACCTAATAGGAGGAAGAAAAAGGTTGAAGTGATAGCCCCATATTGCAGGCCTAAAACTAGGCCAACGAATAAGCTAAGGTTGAACATGAAGAAGCTGCTCAATCCTAGATTGAATACCCAAAAAGCGACTGTCCTGGATGATATTTCCTTAGATAAAGAACCAAAAATTGATGAAATGAGCATTAAAAGAAAGAAAACAGTAGCTGCAAAAACTTCACCTTCTCATCCTACAAAAGTAAAAGGATCATCACAGTCAGTAAAGGAGTTAAGCCAGCCCGAGTCTAAATTGCCTGCCATATTTCTTGAAATAAGAAATGAACTTTTAAAGGAACAACAGGAAGAAAAAGCTGAAGTACCTCCTGTTGAAGATCAAGAATGGGAAGAGGAAGATGAACTCATACTTAGGCAAGCAGGTATTCTGAAAGACCCTAATATTCCTGTTGTTTCCACAGACCTGTTAAATAAGGATGCAGACATTTTTAAGAGGTTTGACATACCTGAGATGCCCAGTTATGAACAAGAGATCATGACAGGAAGGTTAGTTGATTCAGATAAGGAAAACTTGCAGAAAACTATTAAGCAGTACAAACAGCAGATGAACTATATGCAAGAGATCAATGAGGGGCTAATGATGGCTAACAGAAGGCTTAGAGAAGACCTACAGGATGTCAATGACCATTTTTAGGAGCCGACATCAGTATCTAAAGAGGCTTTAAAGAGAAAAAGAGCGACTGACTTGAAATGCACAGAGTTGAAAAACACAGTCAAAGATTTGCAGCAGAAAAATGAGGAGCTCACCAACAGAGTTGCTGACTTGGAAGAGGAGCAGAGGCGAGCTAGGAAGAAAGTTCAGGCACTTGATGGTATAGCTTTGCTTGCTGAGGCAGCAAAGGACTTATGAGTCAGTTGTTCAATCAGTTATTTGTTATCTTTTTGAGAAACATATTAGTTAGTGTTTACTATTTTTAGAAAATATCATGTTTTGTAATATTGTACATTTTACTTTATCTCATCGAGTTGATGAAAGGCAGTTAGGGTTAGGTCCCTAACTGATTTTGTAAAGAATAGTATTTAGAGAGGTTAAAAAGTCATTGAGAGGGTTCGATTTTTGGGATAGCTTCAGGAGGTCTTCAGACTTGTTCATGAGTTAAGTATCAAAACTCTTGTATGCATTTGATGATAAAACTATGAAATATATGACACTTTTCACCCTTCAGTTCTGTGTTGGATTCATTATTCAGCTTGTTTAGTTGCTTAATTGATATACTCATTACTGGTTTATGTTTATATGCTGGTGATGCTTTTCTTTTATGAATGAACTTCAATACTATGTTCTATTGGATCTTGTTGAATATATTATGCATCTTTATCTTCTTTTGCTTATGATTTAGTTATTATTTTACTCATGAGTGTATTCCCTGCTGGTTCCCAAAGTTCACAACCAAGAAAACATTTCAGAAACCCTAAATCCAATTTACTTTATTGATTTTATTTTGAGATTGTGTTGGCTTGTTTCTTTGGCCTTGGAAACAATTTCTGGCACAAACATCAAATAAAACTCAATAAATTAAACTAGGTTTTAGGGTTTTCTTGAAAGGTTTTAGTGGTTGTAAAGTCTGGTGGCTGAAGGGAATACATTCATGAGTCAAGCAGGAACTAAATCATAAATAAATAAAAACAGAGATGCATAATATAATCAACAAGTACCACTCATAAAATAATCTTAAAGTTCATCATAACTGACAATCATTACAAGTAAAGAAACCATAAACCAACAATGAATATATCAGTCAAGTAGCTAAACAAGCTAAAATATGAAGCTAAAACATAGTCTGAAGGGTGATCAAGATCATATATTTCATAGTTTTGTTCAACAAATAAACATGAGAGTTATGTACTTAACTCATCAACAAGTCCAATACCTCCTTAGCCAGCCAAAAAGTAGAACCCCTCTTCTGTCCCTTTGTCCCTCTTTTATAATTACAAAGAAGTAGTTATATCTCCCCTTAATTAGGTCAAAATTGAAACTACCCAGCAGTTACATTAACTAACTAATTCAACTAATTGACTAAAAATAGAAAATCGGATTCCTGGCAAATATGGCGAATTTCTGGAAAATAGGTGTCAAAGAAGCTTCCATATCTCTCAATTTGTGACACCTGTGTAAAAACTGAGAGAGGTTTTTGTAAATGGGTCCATGATGGACAAACAACTCTCTTTGTTTTTAAAAATTCATCTTCAATAAATCAGAATATTCCCCGTAAAATGAACACTAAAACAAGAAAATATTAAATATTTAAAATCCCTGAAAAATAGGCTGCAAAGATTAAAATGAATATTTCAAACCTTGATAGCTGTTTCAAAAATGAGAGAGGTTTTTGTAGATGGGTATATTATGAACAAAAAATCTTTTTGTTTTCAAAAATTCCTCTCCATCAGCTCGCGATATTCATTTGACTTCAATAACTCAAAACAGGAAAAATAGAACAGAATTCTGTTTCTACTGCCTCCTTTTTTCATTCATAAGTGCTGAGACTTTTTTTTCTGCATCTTATAGCTTACTTTGAAGGGACTGCAATCTTTAACAGTAATTCTGAAGATATACCATGAACAGTAGGGTTTTCCTAGTCAATTGTTTATGTAGGTGTTGTTTCTTCTTCCATGTCAGCTATCATTTTGGTGAGCTCCTCATTTTTCTGCTGCAAATCTTTGACTGTCTTTTTCAACTCTGTGCATTGCAAGTCAGTGGTTATTTTTATTTTCAGAGCCTCTTTAGATACTGCTATCAGTCTGAACTTCAAAGAATCAAACACCACCATATCATCTTTGTAACATTGTGCAAACCTACAGCAAACTTCAGAATTGTAACCATCTATTCTCTTGAAGAAGTCCAGCCAACCAGCCTGTTGGAAAAGTTCAACACAACCTGGAAGTTTCTCAATCCAGCTTATATTAGTAGGCGCAGCCCTATTTACCTTGCCACTCTTACCCATTTGTCTTCAATAGCTGGAAATTTTCACCACAGGGTGAAATGATTTAGGTCACAGAGGATTCAATTTTCTTCACTAAGACTGTGGGTGAAATTTAACTGTCATTCAATCTATCATGGAAAACAACTGACCGCTGACCATCTCCAGAATGCACTAGACCACTTGTGTATTGAGACTCGGTGCCAAGGATAATCATTAAATCATTCTAGTGCCAACTATGAGCAATGCATGTACTGGAAAGCTTGGAGCTGCTAGCTGTTTAGATCAGCTTGTGGTTTCTAGGATAAGATGAAGCTTGTTTTTATAGCAGAGGGGAGGATATAAACATAATCCTAGGTCTGTTCACTTATTGTTCCCTGTAGCTTTTTAGCACTAAAACGAGTCAACTTAGCCCTTAATGAGGTCAGGTCTTCATGTATTCTCAGATGTTTGGGTTATTCATTACATTATGCACCAATAGCAGATTTATTTATGAAATTTAAACACCATAAAATGTACATCACTTAACATCACCCACACTTTCAAGTTTTGACTGGATCATGTTTAATGAAAACTGATATTTTTCACCTAATCCCTCAACAATACTCTTGATCTCCTTATTTCTTCGACAAGCACATTGTTTAAAGCATATATTAACATCTGGCTTAATCCATTTTGATAAATCAACATTTACCAAAAAAACCCCAAATTAGGCACACATGAACCAGTCATTGCGGAATACCTTTTTTACACGCTGCTGCAAATGCTCAAAATCGTGGTCTGAGCTGTCATATTGTCCACCTTGGATACACAAGAGTCCTTCAACGTTCAATTTGACTGCATGTGGCGGAATCTAATTTCCTGTGAATCCATAAAAACCTCATCTCTGTTCTACAACGACAATGTCCGGTTTTTCAGCAGCTATGGTTGCTCCACTAAGTCCTCCATCCTCAAATATGCATGTAAGTAACAACCCATCTCACATTAAACCAAATCTATGCTACTACCTGTCATGATGGACTGCATTCGGTTAATGATGACCACGATCCTTTCTATGACATGAAACGACCTGTTCTCATGATGCTCACTGAATCCACACGTAGCAAAAACCCTCAATTCACGCGATTAGTCACTCACGATTCATAATCATGCAAAAATTTGGCTAAAAACTCAAAGAAACTAACAGTCATGATATTCTTGTAGCTCTCCTTTGTTAATTTCAGAGACTTGCGCTACAAGAATAAAATTAACTCTATTTTGGCGTTGTTTTACAACTTTTTTCTAATTTGTATGAAGTTTAAAAGTTGTTTGAATGATGAGTATGCTTATAATATTTTTTGTGAGTCCACCATGCAACATGATGACCTTTTAAAATCCTCTCAATAATGTATGGGATCAAAAAATAAAACAAAAATTCTAAAGGTAAAAGCCCAAAATTTCATTTGAAAACTAAAAATCTCTTAAAGGAAGCAAAAAAGACCAAACTAAAGAAAATGAGTAACTTGAAAGTCAAATGCAGATCACGAGTTGATGGAGAGGAATTTTTGAAAACCAAAAGACATTTTTTTTCATAAGATACCCATCTAAAAAAACCTCTCTCAGTTGTGCAACACCTGTCAAGGTTTGAAAGATTCAGTTTAATCTTTGCAGCCTATTTTTCAGGGATTTTAAATATTTAATATTTTCCTGTTTTAGTGTTCATTTTGCGGGGAAGATTCTGATTTATTGAAGATGAATTTTTTAAAAACAAGAGAGGTTTTTGTCCATCATGGAGCCATTTACAAAAAAATCTCTCCATTTTTACACAGGTGTCACGAATTGAGAGATATGGGAGCTTATTTGACACCTATTTTCTAGAAATTCGCCATATTTGCCAGGAATCCGATTTGCTATTTTTAGTCAATTAGTAGAATTAGTTAGTTAATGTAACTGCTGGGTAGTTTCAATTTCTACCTAATGAAGGGGCGATAGAACTACTTATTTGTAATTATAAAAGAGGAACAAAGGGACAGAAGAGGGGTTCTACTTTTTGGCTGGCTAAGGAGGTCTTGGACTTGTTGATGAGTTAAGTACATAACTCTCATGTTTATTTGTTGAACAGAACTATGAAATATATGATCTTGATCACCCTTCAGACTGTGTTTTAGCTTCATATTTTAGCTTGTTTAGCTACTTGACTGATATATTCATTGCTGGTTTATGTTTTCTTTACTTTTAATGCTTGTCAGTTATGATGAACTTTAAGATTATTTTCTGAGTGGTACTTGTTGATTATATTATGCATCTCTGTTCTTATTTATTTATGATTTAGTTCCTTCTTGACTCATGAATGTATTCCCTTCAGCCACCAGACTTTACAACCACTAAAACCTTTCAAGAAAACCCTAAAACCTAGTTTACTTTATTGAGTTTTATTTGAGATTGTGTTGGCTTGTTTCTTTAGCCTTGGAAACAATTTCTAGCACAAACATCTTTGGCGTCGTTACCGAGGACGAAGCTGAAGTATATATTTCCTGGGATATCATTATTCTTCTGATTTTGAGAGGTGAACAAAGTCATAAAATCTTTTAGACTACAAGTTTTCACCGGTGACTCCATGATTAAAGATTCCACTGCAAGGAGAATTTGTTGACAGAAAAATGAAGAAGCCAAATGGAAAGACTGGATATCAGCTTGTTACTTTACTCCATGAGGTTTTGTTCTTATTCATTAGTTCTTTCCTATCTTTCCCATTGCATGTCAAAAGAATTATTTTTTGTTTTGTCTATTCCGATGATCATAAACCTTCAAGTACATATCCCACTTTGGAAGAAGAAAATCTGCATTCTTCTTGTGTTATTGATGTTGATCCTATTCCTTCATTTGAAATACATGTTCAGCATGATATACATATACCCATATCTCTTGAAGTTGATTATTCTGGTCATCTTGTAGAGAATAAAGCTAATCCATTACCTTCTACCATCACTGCTGAAACTTCTGAACAACTGGTTGAACCTCATTTTCATCTCACAGATTTTCAGTCTAAACTTAGACAGATGATGTTTAAACCTCTTAGGCTGCCATATCTATTACATCCTTACCCTTCCTAATTTGTTGAATATCTTCCCCATTTTACTGGAAAATACCATATTACAGCAGAGAAGCATTTAGAATCTTTTCATAATTTCATTGATAATTTTGAAATCATGCATGAGGATATTGTCATGAGGTTATTTTTGAAGTCCTTTGTTGGAGATGTTGGGTTTTGGTTTCGAAATTTAAAAGCTGATTCAATTGGATCGTGTGAAGAGTTACATGATGTATTTTTGAAGTATTGGGGTAAGAATAAATCTTATGATCAATTTCTTTCTGAATTTTATAGTTTGAAAAGGGAAAATGATGAGCTAATTACTAAATTTAATTGGAGGTTTCAAATTTTTTATATCAGTATGCCTACAGAGATCAGACCTTCAGAAAAACTTGCTATGGTATATTATGTTATGGCTCAACAATCAGATCTTGTCTTTTTCCTGTTAGAAAGAAAATCATCATCTTTAAGACAATTGTTTGAGGATGCAAAAGGAGTGGAGGAGAACATCCGAGCTTGCAAAATGCTTCATGATCGAGCTCATGTTGAAGATATACAAGATTATGAACAGGAAGAAGAGCGTAGGTATCATTCAGATTTAAAACAGTTTCCTTCATCATTTTCAGATTTTCATATGAACAAGGATATAAATGATGCTTGTGTTGATTCTTCATATTAGTTTGCTGACTTTTTCGAGGATAACATACTTTCAGTGGATTATAGTAGAAATTTCTTAGTTCCTGCTATGAGATTATCATGTTATGAAGAAGAAGTTGTTGCTCTTCAACCTCTTACTATTGGTATAAGAAATAAGTTGCCATTCTTGACTTATGGTCACTTTCAGAATTTTATTTGTTCAAGTTTTGATCAAGGGTTTTATTTAAAGGTCAAGAAGCAGTTTTAAAAGCCCTTGGTTTCCATTCTTGATCCAAAGTTTAAAAAGAACAGCAATGGAGAGGAAGCGAATGCTTCAGTTTATGATGAATATAATGAAGACATTGAAGTTTTAAATCAGAAATTTCATGATCCTGTGGCTTCTTGGATGGAGTTGTAATTTTCAAAGGTTTCTAATGCTCC
Source organism: Pseudotsuga menziesii (assembly GCA_001517045.1). Lineage (NCBI taxonomy): Eukaryota > Viridiplantae > Streptophyta > Pinopsida > Pinales > Pinaceae > Pseudotsuga > Pseudotsuga menziesii. The sequence goes on along the minus strand of LPNX011057977.1, from coordinate 362,666 downwards.
ATATTTTGGCATGCTTACTATTTCCAGTCATAAGTATCAACTTCCTATAGAATATTTATTGCATTTATCACATATTTTGTGGGTTTTCTCAAACAGTAGCATGCATGAAATCATGATTCTCAGTCAAATGGTTTCTTGGCTTCACTGGAAGTATGATTACACTTGATTGGGTTGTTTCCTCCAATTAGAAGTAGGAGTAAATATCAGAATAAGCTCGCTATACGAGCATGTAGATTCTTTTCAGTATGCTGGTTTGTAGCAGTATTTTTTCATTTCAAAGGTATGCGTTCAGAGTTTGAGAAAGTTGCAGAGATTTGGTAACTGACTCCATCACCCAATGAATAAGGCACAAGGTCTGCAGGTTCTTGAAGCCTCACAAGGAGGACTTCATCCCACAGCAAGATCTAGATGTTATAACTAGATCTTGTTCTTAGTTTATCTGTTATAACTAGATCTTGTTCTTAGTTTATCTGTTTGAAATGTTATTTAGGTGGAACCCGAGGGAGAGTTCTGAATCGAGCCAATGCGCATCCTCGACAGGAAGGTCACAATGCTCCGGAACTGAGCCATAGGGTAGGTAAAGGTGCAATGGGAGCATTACAAACCTGAAGAGGCTACGTGGGAGCTGGAGGATTCCATGTGATTGGCACATCCATTTTTGTTCAAACCTGCGAAACATTGAGACAATACCAATGTAGAATTTTGTTCAAATTTTGTAAAGCACTGAGGATACTGCTATTGAAGGGGGAGGGGAATGTAATACCCCTGTTTTAACCCTGCTTGCATTAAATATACATGATACTTATATTGTAAATAATCATGGTGTGGAGCTAAAGGCTAAGGCCCCACCATCTATTTGGTTATGATGTGTTTCGGATTTGGAATTGTCACTGATGCTATATCGAGACATACGACATATATTAAATTGTGGCATCATGTAAACATGCATTTTAATTAAATAACCCAACCAGCTATGTTCACTACAACTAAATTGAGAAGGGGCGAGATTCCAAAGGATAGGGAAGGGGAATGTTGAACATTGAGTCATGGGGGAGAATCGATGTGTCCCACTCTCTTTTTGTCTCCTTAAACCACCACCCTTAGTTATTCCATTGTCAGTTGGGGTAGAAATTTGCTGGCAGAAAGACCACTACCATGCCCACACCTGCTCTCACTCTCCACGACATGTGGATGGTCTTCCCACTAACCAGCTCATGAGTCTGTTCAGTTTCTTCACACGACGAAGTTAAAGGAATCAACATTTCCATAGTGGGGTTTCGCCATTCCTTCACACACTGCTTGCTAATCAGAGAAACGTTATTCCTCTGTTCACGTAGAGTTTTCTATCTTTTCCCATCAATTTCAAAATGTGTATTGTTCTGTTATGTCCATCGTTGATTCGAGGCTGTAATGGAATCAATAGCTCGGTGGGGTTGCGTTTTGTCTTTCCCACATAGAGTGGTAGTCTGTTCCTTTACCCTTTTCTGGTCTGTGTAAATTCTACAGCGAGTGTATTGAGAATCAATTGGGTGCTGTGAGTCCCTACACTGTGTGGGCGGTGGTATCTTCCACATTTTGCTTTGGCTGTGTCTTTTTCCCCTCACGCGCAAATTGAGAATCGATTGCCTTGAGGATCGACAACTACGGTTTCATAGTTGTTGTGGGATGTTTTTTTCCCATGTCTGATTGACTGTGTTTTTCCCATATAAAAGCTTGAATAGTTGTTGGTTGCTTGCATGCAGTGGTTTTGTCCTCAAACTGCATTGGAGTGGTGAATGAGGGCCTGAGATGCTTGATAAACCTGGTAGGATGAGAACCACACAGACAGATCTACTGAGCTGGCTTTCTTCTTGACAACCCCTGAAAAGCACTGGAAGGGAGATTAGGGTCTAAGGGACTGCATTGCAGAGAAGGGACTAATTTCCTTTTGTTGGGTGTGTGTGGGTGTTCTAGAATCTAGGCTGGTTCTGGTGTTGGTGTATATAGCTCTTCAATGACCTCACCAGCTTAGCATTTATCCTTTCCTAGCTCTTGGATGGCCTGATAAACCCAACTTTGTTGGCTTGGCTGATCCGTTGTTCGCCGGATAAACCCAACTGTGTTGGCTTGGCTGAATTGTGTACCCTTGTGGTGTTGTTATCCTTGGCTATGTGTAATCCTGTTAGTTCCTTATTCCTTGGGGAATCATGCCTGGCTTGGGGGTGGAAACATTACTGAGAGATTAAGGAGCACATGGGCCTATGGTTGGGTGGAACGTTACAGTGACATAGCTGGTTGCAGAACAAGTTCTCTATAAGATAAGTAAGCTTTCCTGACTTGTGTCTGTAATTATATTTACCATTGATGAGTAATGGTATACATGTTAGATGTTGATTTGTATATGCATGAATGCTGATTGATATGTTTTGATTCTGTTATAACTAGATCTTGTTCTTAGTTTATTTGTTTCTTTTGTCCTAATTTTCAACTCTTGGTTTAAAATGATTTTATATTTTAAGTTGATTTTAAGAATTTTTGACAATCAATAATTTTGGTTGGAATTGATACTTTTAATGGTTGAATCATTTCATTATTTTAGTTTTAAGGTTTGTCTTTTGGGCTTATTACTTAATATGTACATCTTTAAGCTTTCAAAAACTTATAATAAAAGTTCATTGCAAGTTTTGATTTATAATCTAACTCTCATTTTTGAGTCCTTTGTCAAATATTTTCATGAGGAGATTCCTGTAGCAGCTCTGTTTTTCCTGTTTTTGTCATTGTCATTGGAAGCAGATTATGAGGAGATGGAAATGAATTCAGGAAAACCAAAAGAGTTTTTTGTCCACAACAGACTCATTCACAAAAATGTCTCTCAGTTTTGCAACAACTATTATCGTTTGAGAGATTCGAATTCATCTTGGTGGCCTATTTTCATGGTTTGAATTATTTAATAATTTCTTGTTTTAGTCACACATTTTCAGAACATATTCCGATCAATTGAAGAGTAATTTTGAAAAACAAAGAGAGGTTTTTGTTTCTAACATACTTTTTTAAAACAACCTCTCTTATTTTTTACACAGGTGTTTCAGATCGAGAGATACGAAGATGTCTTTGAGACCCAAATTTCCAGAAATTCATCAAATTTCCCCAAATCCGATTTGTTATTTTTGGGTTAATTATCTTTAAATATTTTGAGTTATCATGTAAGTAATTGATGTAACTATTTCAAATTTCGACCTAGAAGGTAGTTATGGAACAACTTTACTTTTGTAATGATAAAAGGAAGACAAACATACAGTTTTGGAGGGGGGATTTTTCACTCAAGGAGAGGCTTTGGAGCTTTGATTTCTCAAGCTAGCACTTATAACTCTTATGTAAGTGGATGACTGGTATTGATTATATATAAAATGATAAGCCATTTTACCTGTCATGCTTTTTCATTTCTGATCTGTTTGATTGCTCAGTCTACAATTTCATTTCTTGTTTAAGTTTTATTCATGTAAATGCTTGTAGCCTGTGGGTGGAATTAGTATTTCATGTGTAATATTTATGGCTTATTGGGATGTGTTTGACCCCCAGTTTATCCAATTTCCATGATTCAGTTCTGTATTACTTTGTGGATGTTTATTTCCTCCTTGATTGATGAAGTTTTCAACCAAAACCATAAAAACCTGTTTTATTTAATTTTACTTTTGAGATTGTGTTGGCTTGTTCTTCTGGTAGTCTAAGAACAATTTCTGGTACAAACAGATTCCATTGTGCATATGAATGATTGTTCTTCGAAATATGTTTTATGATTTAAGTATCATGCTTCAGCATTATATGTATGTATGTTCATGTTCATGGGGTTAGATGCCCAGATGATTTGATGTATCGTAGCATCCTCTTCCCTGGTAGGAGGGTCGGGGACATTACAATGGCATGCTTGCTCCTCCCTTGCATGGGATCTGTGGTTGTGGCTTGCAGTTGGGCCATCTCTTTTTGGGAACATGCCTTATAATATGTCACCAGAATATGTGCCTTGTTGGGCTTTGTGCTAGATCATTGATGTAGGATGTGGGCAGTTAATTTGTAATTTGTGTTGGCTTAATACCCACAACGTGATCTTCAATAATAAAACATTCTAGAGGGTGGGGCCATAGTTTTGAGGGATTTCAGTCCATTGGGTTGTTTTCCTTCAAATATATATATGCTCCAAATAGTGGTGTAAGATGATTGAACTACTGTATTTATTTTCTTGATGACCATGTAACTAAAAATTGGAAAGAAAAAGAGAAAGTTCCAAATGCGTTTATATGAATGATTATACAATTAAACATCCAGTGGTTCTACTTCTTTGGAGGATTACACTCTACCACAATTGCAAGAAAGTTAAAAGTACAAACTATTGCTAATGTTTGTCATATTGTAAGCATGTGGGAAAAAAATTTCATTGCTACGAGGGAAGTACTTCACTAATTGCTAGTTTCTAATGGTTAAGTATTTCACTAATGATTATATAATTATATGATCTTAAATTGTATGAAAACATTGATAGAAGTTTGGTTATTTTATTTGTTGTGATATTTCAAAAATATTAAAGTGGCTTATCAATTTCTTGCCCATGCAGGTTCCATTACTTTCAGTCATGGTTGATGGCATAGGTTCTCAACTTATGCAACTAAGGCGGTTATATGATGGACCAATGTCAAAACTCAAGATGCTGATGATTTGTCGTATGGATAATATAGAAGAGGTTTTGATTGTAGAACATGAGAATGGCAATATTGTTAGATAGACTATGAAAGACAATGATATCCTTTTCCAATAGAAGGTATGGATTCCTTCAAATTTATAAATCGTCCCCACATAGATGAGTGATTCATGTGTTCTAAATATTTTGAAGTAACCAAGTATATTGTCTTTCTATTTGATTCACTTTCCTAGGTTCAAGGGTTATAAATTTATAAAAAAACACATATTCATCTCTTTTTCTACTCTTTTTGCTTAGCAATGTTGTCAAGCACATTGGGATCCTTTTATTGTCAAATTCCAAATAGGGAAATAGTGCCATAAATCATGAGGTCCATGTACCTAGCTCACAAGAACTTCCTAATGATGTCTTCGTAATGACTAATACATGGCTTAACTCATTTTTCATGACCCACACAGTAATAAAATGATTGTGTCATAACAAATATGCATATCACATGTGCATTCACTAAATACAATATAGACCATAAGATAAGATAAGATGAGACACATTAGTTTCCAACAGATGGCTGTAAATAGTTCAATGTGACTGTTAAGTACAATAGTGAGGAGTCCAAAATGGGAGTGCAAAGACAACTCCTATAAAAAGATGATAAAAGCATATATATTCTATTCCAATTAATACCTTGAGGCTAAAATGAAGGAGCTAGTTTGTGTCAGTTGCAGCAAATGCAAATAGATTTTTTTGTTTTTTATATATGTTTTGAGGTTGACAATATTGATCCGTGTCCTTGTGGACTGTATTTGTCTCACTCTACCCTAAATGGGTCATACCATAAATTGAATGGATATTTAGTTTTGACATTGAGGAATCATGCACATTATTTCCCATAAGGTGTTCACTTAATTTTTCATGAGGGTTTATGGGTTGGTTTCTGAGTTTTCTGGGAAAGTATAAAGTATGATGTTGTCTTTTTCTTAGTTGTAAAATGAATTCTGGGAAATCCATGCCACCTGTGGACAATGAAAGGGAATGAACAGCCCATGTACCTCATATCTGGGCAGTTTTTGGGCCCTATTCATATTCAATTCAATGATCATAGACAAGGGAACCTTTAGTTAAGAAAATAGTTTTGTGAGACTACTACTTTGAATTCAAGTCTTCAGGGAAGAACTTTGCTGTCAACATTGTTTCCTATGACTGATTATGCAAATTCTCTCCTTTCTCAGTTGTTTCTTGAAAAGCCCGCATACACAAAATTCAGTTGCTAGTCTCTTGTTTGTTTGATGTCTCTTTAGTCCTCTATATCATGCTATCAGAAATCAGATAAATTTTCTTTCTTACAACAAAATGTTTTTATTTATTTATAAGATTCTCAAATGTCCAAAGACTAACATTTGAAATATGAAAATGCAACTCCCTTGCCTGTGGGTGCATGTTTGGCATCTCTTGTATTAGAGAGTGGCTTCAATGACACAAGAACAATATTGGCAAGGTAAGAATATGAAAGCTCACAAATTGGTGTTTTCCATGGCGTCATGTTAAATGAACTAGTAAGACTATAAATTTCATGAGAAAGATTAAATATATATTTATCTTTTTTCTTGAAAAAAATATTCGAGATTATAATTTTGTATTTATGTAAATAATGTGTAGAGTCCACAATGCAACAACAAGGCTAAGCTGGGTGACATAAAAATTCTTTATGTGCTAGATATAGCTATAACTGATCAACAATAGCGACAGATCAATTGTCTTTGTTGCAGTACCCACAGTTTTCGTCATCCTTAGAACTTCATTATGCATATTTGAATGAGTAGGTGATGGATTTAACATCGATGAAGAATTATAAGACAATTGAAAACTTATATTATTAGTCCTTAATCAAGTACCCACTAGATCAATTTGACCAAGTTCCATGATTGGATAGGACTAATCCATGATTGCAAAATTCAGCCAAAGAGATTTTTTTGAAGGTATTAAAAGGCCACTTTTTCTCCATTTTCTCCAATCAGAAGTGACAGTTTGTTTAGAAAATTGTTAGTAGCATAGTGTTAGAAATTTAAAATGGATAAAGTAGAACTGTACAGCTAGGTAATAAAAAAAGTATATAGTATTCTAGGAGTGAGCACCAAATATTGAATTCTCTCAAGGATTTTAAAACAAAGATTAAATTTTCAAAGTAAACTAGAGAGCTCCTACTAGTATATATCTAATAGAAGTACCTAATATGAAAAGGATTTTACATATCATGCTTTAGTGAAAAATATGTTGGCTACATGCTCTTCTAGGTTCTACGTGGACAACCTGTATCCCTAGGTTCTCAAGCTTGATATCTTCAAACTGTTGTGAAGCAGTTTCATTTTATTTGGTATAAATATGTTGTAGTGGAACCCAAAGTATGCCTATGATTTGATGATGTAGTATAAGTGCATTTGATGAGCTTTTTCAGTCTTGGATTTAAGGTTCAAGCACTCAGACTCCAAGGCTTGCATTTTCCTCCTTTGATGCATGACTATATCTAGGATTTCCATGTTCTACGAGGTGATGACATGCTCCTTTCTTTGTATAGTATTTTTCACAGAAAGCATGGGAATCATGTTTTCATTGATGTAGTCCTATCTCTGAAGGATTTTCTTGATACCAAGGATGTCCTACTGAGTTCCCATGAAAACCTGGGAAACCCATAGGTTGGAATTCCCAAGAAGACTCAATTCGAAATAGGGGAGAACCGAATCTCCATTTAGTCTGGTGAGATATGCAGTAGCAGAGACACCATATTTTCACCATAGAATGTCCTTTAATCCACTATTGTCTAGGGTTCTTAAGCACAGGACCACAATTGTAGATATACTACAATTGCTTGAGGTGGGTCAACTGAAGGCAAGAATTACCATTGAAATACCACCATGGAACTGTAATAACTGGAGTATGACTGTATGTAACGTAACATATAACAAAAATGCACACCCTTGGTGTACAACCTTGGTATCAGAAACTTGCCTCCTGATGATGTCAAACTCACTCCAAAGACATTTCAAAGGCTCAAATGCAGGACACAGCCACAAAGGAATGGTACTAAGGGTATAATTTACACTAGACAAAGAATGGCTAGTACTAAGCCCCGAACCAAGGAGATAATACCACTATCCTAAAAAATAGTATAGAACACTAAAACACACAAAATGTGCAATCTTGAACATAGAGATATGCCTCCTAATGATGACAGGTTCAAACCAAATTCTAAGATGACAGTACCAAGACTCAAATGAAATACACAGCAACACAATACACCCATAATTTTGAGAACTATTCCCCAACAGAACTCCAGTTTATAATGTCTCTTTAATTCTAAAAAATCTTCCATTCACATTTGAAATTCAACTGAAGACTTCACCGATGAGAACCTAACTCTACAAAACCAGTGTTGTCCTGCTCCAGTCGAGGTCAAAACACGGTTCTCATTTTCCCACCTTTGATAACAAATATGGGAAAAGGGCATTCAAAATTGAATATTATAGTTGGGAATGGCATGTGTGGTGCCATCACATACTCATCTGGAGTATAAATGCACTATTAATTTCAGGCCCTAATCTTATAGAGGAAATCCTTCTTGATGTTGGAGTAGTCTGGAAACAGAAGTTTGACTTATGAACAAGTCATTTCAAGGGTAGATCCTGTTTTGAGATTGATCACCTAGACACTTCTTGTCATAAGCGAGTTTTTGAGGCTGCCCTTCAAATAAAATGATCAGGAATAAGAAGAAATGTAAGCCCGCCTAGTGGAAACACCCAGTATTACATCATCATATAATTGGCTCAAATTCCTTAGATAAAGAGAACGGAACGGTGTAGGAATCTTCTCCAAAAAAGGATAATCCAAGTCAGACTTAAGGAGGTTCATCCTCTGCAAGTTAAATATAATGTAGTTAACTCAAAGGATGATAAAAGTCTCAATGGAAAGTTAAAGAAAGTAACTAAAGGGAAACACTAATAAAGAAAGAATCCCAGTGCTTCACTTTAGAATATTTTACCATGTGGGTTCCATCATCTTCTTTTGGTACAATGGTCCCAACCTCTTCATTATAAAGAAATTTAGTGGGCAGAAACAAAAGGATAAATTTTGTGTCAATCTTCTAGAATTTCACTATGTAATGCCTTAGAAACGATAACTTTCAGCAGTAAGATGACTCTGGGACAAAAAAAGAGTCGAGATCAGGCAAGTCATATTAAGTCTATCAGTAGGAACACTTGGTGTTTCCTTGCTGTAAGTTTTCTTTACCCTTCAAGGTTGTCTGGGCCATTGTTTTCGTATGTCAGGTGGAAACCTTTTGTAAGCATTTAACACAATTTTTGGACACTATAACTATAGCTAGTGTTAGTTGCATAAATTTTTCCCAGACTACAAGAGAACAAGGCAACACAATCTCAATAATTACAATAAAGTAAAATAGGGTTTTTAGGGTTTTCAAGGTTTTTTGGTTGAGCAGTTTAAATACCAGAGAGAAAACATTCATAAAACCAAAGTAAACACCAAATCATGAGCATTGAATGGCTGATATGCATAACATATAAACCATAATCCAACAGAAAACACAATACTGAATTTTACCCACAGTTGGCAAGCATTCCAAGCATAAAAACATTAAACAAGAAATGAATATACCAACTGAGTAATTAACACAAATTATAAATGAAACCAGTCAATAAACGGAAGGGCATATAGAGCATATATTTCATAATTCAGTCCTCAAAAAACACATAAGAATCTTTACTTAGCTCATAAAACTAGCTTGATAGCCTCCCCTTGTCAGCAAAAAATCGAACCATTTGTCTTCTTTCAGACTTACATTTATCTTACTTTTCAAAATCAGTTGAATAACTGAACTATAACTGGTTTTAATACCACCTATAGAATAACTCAATTTAAAACATCTTTACAGAAAATAAAATAACTTTTCAAACTTAACTAATAACTAAATTTCTTGATTAACTTCACAAATCTTTAGCTGCATTAGCATGTAAAGCAATTCCTTCCAAGGCTTGAGCTTTCATTATTGCCTTCAATTGATCTGTTTCCATGTCTGCAATCCTCCTTGTTAGCTCTTCATTATGTTGTTGCAGGTCTTGGATGGTTTGCTTTAATTCTGTGAATTGACTTTCTATTTGCCTTTTCATTTTCAATGCTTCTCTTGAAATTGTGATCAACTCTTGGTAATGACTGTTAACTTCCTCTAAATCTTCTCTAAGTCTCCTGTGTGTTGTAACTATCCCATCATTAGCTTCTTGCATATACTCAATATGATACTTGTACTGCTTAATACTTCTTTGTAGGTTTTCTTTTTTCTGAATCAATACATTTGCCTCATGCTACTGTTTGCATGGCTTCCGAAGTCCAAGGAATTTTTAGTTTCTTATAAATTTACTCATCGTCTTCCATAAGTTCTGTCGATGTTACAGGAAACCTTGGATATTCTTCACTTTCATCTTTGCATGGAACTTTTTCTTCAACCATCTCCTTCTTCTCTAAATAAGAACTCTTTACCTCACTTTGTTGCTACTCTTAAAACATTTTATTTTGAATCTCCAGAAATATATCAGAGATCTTGGTATCAGTCACGACATATTTTCCTTTTGATTCTATCGGATTTTTACCTTTATTGCCATCTTCACAATCATCCAATTTGTCTTCAGATGATGAATCATCTATCACTGACACCTTTTCTTTAGCCAATTTTGGATTCATAATTTTTTTCATATTTAACTTAAGTTTATTCTTAGGTCTTGTTTTAGGTCTCCAGACTGATGCAATCTCTCCCAATATCTTCAGAGTCTTTCCTTGATGAGTGATTGAAGCAAACTCAACAACTTTCATTTTTCTCCTTTTTGACATTGCTTCCTCATCACACTGAGTGTGAAGCTCTTGCTCAACATAAACCCTAGCTTCATTAGTCACAAGAACTTTATCATCACCAAATAAATATTTTTCATCTTCCTCTGATAGTACTGTGATAGGGCTTTTGATTTACACCTCAATATATTCTTTTACATATTGAATTGTTTCTACAGGTACAACCTCTACAAAAGGCTCAGCTTCTTTAATTTCTGATTGTAATGTCTTGCTCTCATTTTCATTAACTCGCTATTTAAATTCAGAGTTTTTATTTTCCTCTCATCACTAAGATGCTGGAGAAACCTAAAGTGATATTTGAAAAGAAAAGCATGTCTACCCTCACATGTAACATAGATCTCCAAGAATTTAATGGGCTCAGTCCATTTAGGTTTAAAGTTTTGGATTGGAACACATTTTCCCCAATCTGCAATCACACCAGGAAGAAAGTATTTTTGAGCATTAAAGGTGAATGGAACCTTTTTAAACCATAGCTCTCATTCATCCAAGATCCTTGTTTCCTCAGCTATTAATTCCTTAGCCAATTTGAACTTTAAGGTGTCAAAACACACTATGTCTTTGTCTAGACATTGAGCAAATTTGTATGACACTTCTGCAGAATAACCTTCGATTTTCTTAAAGAATATTAACCATCCTGCATTTGAAAACAACTGTGCACAGTCTGAAAAATTCTTCACCCATCTCAAGTCTGAGGGCTCTGCCCTGTTTTTTTTCCACTCTTTTTCATATTTACTATGGTTAAACAGCTTTTGTCAAAATATCACAGTTTAAATGTCTTCCAATCTTAAGAGACTGGCCTAAAATACAGTTCAGGAAAATCCAACAAGCTCTACTTTGAATTCTAATGTTTAAATGATGAATACTTTGAATGTATTGGTTTATAATTCATCATTTAACATGTATTAGGTGAAAAAACTAGTACTATGCCTTCGAATTTGTCATTAATCATTTTTTCAGAAAAGCCCCAAATTAAAAAAACCCTAGCAATGGCATGTGGGGTACCCATTAAGATGACCAATTCGAGTGCTGGAATACAGTTATTTCAATGGTTAAGTGTCAAATTGCATGCTCCACCTGTCTCTAACCGCTTAGACCACTCCATCCAGCAGCTGTTGAATGCCCAAATTTCTCGTTCAGTTACAAAATCCCGATTTCTCAGCACTATCTTCTCACCACGATCTTCACTTGTTTCTCGTGTCGTTCAGATAAAAAACATAATCCCAAATAGCTTTCTCTCATTATACTCCACTTTCATCATTATACCTGCTCTGCATGAAATCGCCACGATCTCGCCCTTATGATGATCATCCACCTGCTTCAGTGATTAAAGTATGAAAGACATGTATCAAATGCATCATATAATGTTATTAACACCTCAGATATGAGAATCCCGAAGAAATTGGACTGAAAAAAATGATGATTTTAGCTCGCGCGATTTTCTTGTAGCTCTGTAGTGTATCTGTTTTTGTCTTGTGCTACAAGAAAGTCCAATTTAATGATTTCACAATATTAAGCAAATGATATGGGTTTGCACTTGGTTTAGGGGTCAATATTTAGCTTTTATGCTATTTATAAAACTCTTTAATCCATATATTCCTTTTAAAACCCCTCAATTATAAAATCAAAGAAAAATTTGTAAAAATAAGCTAAGAAATAAAAAATCATGAGAATTAAAAGTTTAAAATCAAAATTATTCCTATCAACAAAATTTTCTAGAAACAAAAAGTAAAAGCTAGGTTCAAAATATGGATAGAAGTATGAAAATCAAACGAAGATAAAAACATGACCTGACATCTAGCTCCTATTGCGGGATGAAGTCCTCCTTGTGAGGCTTCAAGAACCTGTAGACCAGTGCCTTCTGTACTACTAATATGCAAAATTTCCATTGGGTTATGTAGTCCTTATTATGTTTACTCACACCGGTATATACAATGAAAACTTAAAATCCATTTGAAAAACTGTAAAAATGCTTGAGGAATCATCCATTAACTGGATTTGACAATTCCTCACCCTCTAAGGTCTGTAGAGCAAAAGTATTGTTTTCCAAAAACATTGATACTAGGAAAGGACCAAACCAGAGGTTATCAAACTTGCCATGTTTTCCTTTTTTCTCTTTCCTAGCATCCCATCTCAAAACCATGTCTCCTATTGAAAATGTATTATCTTTGATCCTCCTTTCAAATCTTTCTTTAATCTTCAACCTGTATAGATGTGCCTTTTCTTCCATTTTTTCTCGATTCTGCTGCAACTCTATCATTGCATAAATCCTTCTCTGCATATCATTAGGTTCTTCCTCACAATCCTGAAAAAAATTCATCACTGGGATACCCAAATAAACAGGAAAAATTGCATCTGTAGTATATACTAATTGTAAAGGAGAAGTTCGAATTGCTTATTTGACTTTTATTCTATCTATCCATAATGCCTACATTAGCATAGAATCCCATGAACTTTTATTATGCTTCAACAATTTTTTGATACACTGAATGATATTTTTATTTGAGGACTCAGCTAAATCATTACCTTGAGGATAGTAAGGGGTTGAATGTTTCAACATAATGACATTTTTTTCACAACATGCTCCCATAGCCTTAGACTTAAAAGCAGTTACATTGTCTGTTAGTATTCTTTGTGGACATCCAAATTTACTAAGAATATTTTCTTCAATAAAATCTATAATCACCTTATCTGTGGCATTCCTTGTGGGGATAGATTCACCCACTTAGTAAAGAAATCTGTTGCAATCAAAATCCACTTATGTTGTCTTGAGGAAGATGGATTTATCTCTCCTATAAGGTCCAGACCCCACTGCTGAAAAACGGCATTTACTGCAATTGGTTTTAAAGGTAATGACAACAACTTTTGTTTACCAACAAATTTCTAACAAGGGATACATGCTCTTACCTACTAATATACATCTGAAAATAAAGAGGGCCAATAGTAACCAGCTCTTTGAATTTTATACAATGTTTCCTTCCAATACTTATGACCTCCACAAGCACCTTCATGAGATTCAGAAATTACTCCTTCAATTTCAGGATTATCTAGACATCTGAGTAGGGTACCCCCTAGATGTTTCCAAAATAGATGCTGCTATACCAAACAATACTTAGTAGTTTTTAACTTTAAAGACCTAGTAGCTTTTTTATCTAAGTGATCTGGACATTGTAAGTACAAAAGACAATATACAATGTCTGCATACCATGTAGATGCTGAATAGAAATCCATAATATTCTCCTTCTCCAGCTTTGCTTGATTTTCTTCTTATGCTGACTGTTCTGCCATGAAATACAATCCTAAAGCTTGGCATTTTGATTAAGCTAACAAGTTAGCTAAACCTTGTCCCTTTACTAGCTTTGTAGGTCTGATATTCACATCATACTCCATGATTTTAGCAATCCGCTTTCTTCTTTTTCCCTCACTGTCAGGCTGGGTCAAAACATCTTCCAGGGAAGCATTAGGCACATATGAAATAACTTTGGAGTGCAAAACATAGATTCTGAAAAATTTCAAATCTTTCACCAAAGAGTAAGCTTGTTTTTCTAAAATGTTGTATTTTAGTTCAGAATCTCTAAGAGTTTTGCTGAAGAATGCAATAGGCTATTAAAGACCATCCTTATTCTTTTGTAATAAAAGAGAAGCTAATGTATCTTCAAATGCAAAAGAAAAGGTTAGAAATTCCTTTGTAAAATCTGGACTTACCAATACTGGAGCTTCAGTAAGAGGCATCTTAATTTTTTCGAATGAATTCTTTTCTTCTGCAGTCCACCTAACTTCTTGATCCTTCTTCAGCATGGCTGTAATCTGTTTGATAGTCTCAGCAAAATTTGGTATAAACCAACGCAAAAAATTGATTTTACCAATGAGAGATTGAACATCCCTTTTACTCCTTGGCAGACTTATTTTCAGTATTGCGTTCACCCTCTCTGGATTAATCCTTACGCCATCAGTTGAAAATAAATGACCCAATAATTTACCTTCCTATACAACAAAATGTAACTTATTTGGATTAAGACATAAACCATATTTTTTGCATTTCAGAAAATTCTGTTTCAAATGTTTTAGATGTTCATCATCTGATTGTGAAAAGATTGTAATATCATCTAAGTAAATCACTACAAACTTGTCTCTTTCCCCAACAAAGGCTATATCCATAGCTCTTCGAAAAGTTTCTCCAGCATTCATCGAACCAAAAGGCATTTTATCATACAAGAAAGTTCCCGAGGGAGTAGTAAAAGATGTTTTTTATTTATCATCAGGACGCATAGCAATTTGATTATATCCTAAAAAACCATCAACCATACAAATCCTTTATGCCCCAACTACCTTCTGCAATATTTGTTCTATTTTAGGAAGAGGATAATTATCCTTCAATGAAGACCTATTCAGATTTCTAAAGTCAACACACAGTTTGATTTCTCCATTCTTCTTCCTGACAGGAACTAAATTAGAAATCCCTGAAGAATACCTAAGAGGAAGAATGATCTTGGCATCTAATAACTTCTTCATTTCTTTTTCAATAACAGGAAACAAAGATGGATTTATCCTCCTTAATTTCTATTGAAAAGGTTTAACATTCAGTTTTAAAGGTACTTTATGTTGTATAATCCCAGTATCATATGTCCTCAAGTCTTCATAATACGATGCAAAAACATCAACATGCTCCTTTAACAACTTAATGTACCTGTTTCTCTGTTCTGCTGAGAGTGCTTTTGAAATCTTCACCATTCTAGGATGTTCTACAGTACCAATGTTACAATCCACCACATTTTCTTCTAAAGACTGTACAATAGGTTTTAAAGGTGTATCATATTTTGAAAATATCCTTTCTAATGGCACCAAACCTTTAGGAATTAAATTACCTTTAAGTTCAATAATCTTATGGGCAGCAATTTCATTTTCAGCAATATCTTCAAAATTTTCAACCTCATCATCTTCTTCTTGATCAAACAGGGAATTGGAAAACTTATATTTAAGCTCTAAAAATCTTTTTATTTCAATGTCATCTTCAAAAATTTCCACCGCTTTACATTATCAGGCACAGAAGGTTTGTACCTAACCTCAATAGGATACTTTAGCTGTGTGGTTTTGGGAATTCTAAAATGTGTGGCTGCTAAGGCCAGAGAATTAGCAGTCTGATTATGGTACCTAGGAATATAGGTAATGTTAAAAGCCACAAAATAATTATCTATCATATCCCATACCTCATTACGATAGACTTTTAGCAAATCTTGTTTCACTTGATAGTTGTTCCTCACCTGCTGAACAACTAACTTGGAGTTGCCATATACAAAAACCTGTTGAATGCCTAAATATTTTGCAGCTTCCAGTCCTAATAGCAAAGCTTCATATTCTGTAGTATTATTAGTGGTAATAAATTCTAATTTATACATCAGCTTCACTGTTTCACCACCAGTAGATATTAAAAGAACCACTGCTCCAGCACCTTCCTTACAAGATGATACATCAAAGTATAATTGTGAAAGTTCATCTTGTTGTTCCCTAATGCATTTAACTAGATTTTGCTTTAAAACCTGTAACAAACCAGTAGTATTATCATCATCACTGAAATGTAACATACAAGTACCCAAATCCTTATTAACAGTATACAGGGGATGATTCATAGGGTTCTTTTCATTTGTCACAATATAAGCAAACTGTAGTTCTCCGTACAACCTTCTCTTTTCTCCTCCAAATACAGGAATAGTGGCATATGTTAAATCCATTTGTAAGGTTCCACCAACATTTTTTCCCCAAGATCTAGAGACGATTAATCCAAATTTAGGTGTAATTTTTGCAACTACCACATCCCTAATCACACTCTTCATTGGTAGCTGAGCCAAACTGACAACCATATCTTTAATCACTC
Organism: Pseudotsuga menziesii; assembly: GCA_001517045.1. Lineage (NCBI taxonomy): Eukaryota > Viridiplantae > Streptophyta > Pinopsida > Pinales > Pinaceae > Pseudotsuga > Pseudotsuga menziesii. The sequence goes on along the minus strand of LPNX011057977.1, from coordinate 346,215 downwards.
CCAAACATTTTACATCTCATGAATCAAAAGCATACAAATAATGATAGGGTTTTGTTATACTCAAACCTAGATCCTCCATGACAGCCTTTGGGATTAGGTTATGTGATGCTGTCAAATCCAAAAGATAGTTATGTATCATTTGTTAATGAATAGTCAGTGTGATGTAGAATGGAGGTGATGCACCTACTTCATTCTCAGTCTTTCCAGCTAAAGCTGATCCAATAAAGATTTTAGGATTTTCTTCTTGTAAATTCACTGTATCAGAAAGAGAATAACTGTTTATTGAACCAATCATTTAAGAACTAAATCTTTGTAGGAATGATTCTTCATTAACTCAGTAAAAGGCATAGGAATCTTGATTTTTCCTAATTCATTTTCTAGATTAAAATTCTGCACACTTTTGTTTACCTCTTCAACTTCCATATTCTTCCTTTGCTTATCCTGAATTTTTTTTTCTCTAACACAGGATCATATTGTTGTTTAGTAGGTAAAACTACCTTCTTCTTTGGATTTTGAACTACTTGATTTGTACCTGACCTCAGATTCAAAGTTTTATTTGGCTAAGTCTGATATGCATTAGCAGTTACAGCAGTCATTTCCAGATTTAAATCATTTTCTCTTTCAAACATATCAGCATCATATTATTCTGAATTTAAAAACTCTTCTTCGGTGACAAAACCCTCAGTTAATTGCTCTCCAAAATAATTCATATCCTGGTATGTATATTCAAATAACACTTGCTCTTCAATTTCTTCTTCATCAACAACATTATTCTGAAGAGGAGGTAGTACTCTCTGATCCTCGATTTCTCTCCTTTCTCGTTGTATATCATTGTTTCTTCTTTCGCTAGGTATGAAATGAGGTGCAAACTATCTTCTAAATTAGTTTTGATTGTTAGCGTTTCTCTCACCCTCTTGAACAGGTTTGTTTGGATTCTTTTCTAGTTCCAACTTGTTTAATTTTACAGTCAGGATCTTAACTAGCTTGTCCATCTCATCAATTTTTCCTTCTGTAGAGTGGGATGTTGAAACCCCTGGAGCTACTTTTTTCTTACCCTTCCTGTCATATATCTGTTGAGATGTATTTCCCTTCAATCTGTTAGAAGACAATATATTAGACTCCACTTCTAATGCTACATCTTGCATGTTCAATAAAGAAGCAAGTCTTCTTTCTCTTAGAAGTAAGGAAATTTCATCATCAAACGCATTTGCATATGTGAGTTTTACAGATGTTTCTGAAGGTTTTTTCTCTACAGGAATCATGCCATACATTTTATTGAATCTTTTCGAAAAATCAGCTATGGTTTCATCCTTCTTTCTCCTAAGGGCTCCAAATTCAGTTATATAATAGGTATGATACTTGGTGTGCCCCCATTGTCTCATGAAAAGGTCATGAAGCTCCTCTATGATAGTGATAGAATTTGTAGGTAACTGCCTAAACCATTTTCTGACATCTCCATCAAGGCTCTGTACAAACATCCTTATCCATACATCCTTAGCTTCAGTATTCTGATTATTAGCATAACTGAGAAAGGCTTCCCAATGCTCCTCAGCTATAGTTTCACCCTTTCCATTAAACCTAGGCAGGTATTTCTAATAATCACCTCCAGGAAGTGCATTCAAAGGATGAGGAAAAACTAAAGGTGCATACCTAGTTACAACCATTCGGTCCATCATATCTAATCGCTGATTTTGGGCTGCCATTTTTAGGTTGTCTGGCTTTGGTGATCGAAAGAATTGACTGGAACTTGGCTAAAATGGAGTTTTACCAACTTTTAGATGAAATAGAGGAATTTTACCAAGAGATACTGTCTTTTCTTTCTTGAAGGATTGAGGATCAATGAAAACTTGAAAATTACTGACAAGAATTATAGGCTTCAACCAAGGTGAAGTTTCTTCTTCTAAAATATCTAACTGATCAGGGTTACATAGGGATGGTGATGACTGAGAGTTTATAATTCTTATATCTATTTTCAGTATTTGTTCTGGGTCTGAGACACCCAACTGCAAAGGTGAACTAGGTCTGTTTCTTGTTCCAACTCCCTCAGTAGCCATTGTGAAAAACTGGTGAAAAGTAGTCTTTAAGATTTGTTGGTTTAAGTTCACCTCTTAAAACCAGTGAAATGATAAGTATCCCAGGGAAAAATATGTTTTCAACTTCATTCCCCAGCAGCGGCGCCAAATATGTTAGTGCCATATTTTGTTCCCAGACTACAAGAGAACAAGCCAACACAATCTCAATAATCAGAATAAAGTAAAATAGGGTTTTTAGGGTTTTCAAGGTTTTTTGGTTGAGCGGTTTAAAGAAAAGAGGGAAAACATTCATAAAAGAAAATTAAACACTAAATCATGAGCATTGAATGGCTGAGATGCATAACATATAAACCATAATCCAGCAAAAAACACAATACTGAATTTCACCCACAGTTGGCAAGCATTCCAAGCATAAAAACATTAAACAAGAAATGAATATACAAGCTGAGTAATTAACACAAATTATAAATGAAACCAGTCAATAAATTGAAGGGCATATAGAGCATATATTTCATAATTCAGTCCTCTAAAAACACATAAGAGTCTTTACTTAGCTCATAAAACTAGCCTAATAGCCTCCCCTTGTCAGCAAAAAATCGAACCATTTGTCTTCTTTCAGACTTACATTTATCTTACTTTTCAAAATCAGTTGAATAGCTGAACTATAACTGTTTTTAAGACTACCTATCGAATAGTGCAATTTAAAACATCTTTACAAAAAATAAAATAACTTTTCAAACTTAACTAATAACTAACTTTCTTGATTAACTTCACAAATATTTAGCTTCTTCAACAAGTAAAGCAATTCCTTCCAAGTCTTGAGCTTTCCTTCTTTCCTTCAATTGATCTGTCTCCATGTCTGTAATCCTCCTTGTTAGCTCTTCATTATGCTGTTGCAGGTCCTGGATAGTTTGCTTTAATTCTGTGAATTGACTTTTTGTTTTCCTTTTCCTTTTCAATGATTCTCTTGAAACTTTGATCAACTCTTGGTAATGACTGTTAACTTCCTCTAAATATTCTCTAAGTCTCCTGTTTGTTGTAACTAGCCCATCGTTATCTTCTTGCATATACTCAATCTGATACTTGTATTGCTTAGTACTTCTTTGTAGGTTTTCTTTTTCTGAATCAATACATTTGTCTCCTGCTGCCGTTTGCATGCCTTTTGGAGTCTAAGGAATTTTCAGTTTCTTATTAATTTCCTCATCCTCTTCCATAAGTTTTGTGGATGTTACAGGAAACCTTGGATGTTCTTCACTTTCAGCTTTGCATGGAACTTTTTCTACAACCGTATCCTTCTTCTCTAACAAGAACTCTTTACCTCACTTTGTTGTTGCTCTTCAAACATTTGATTTCGAATCTCTAGAAATATATCAGAGATCTTGGTATCATTCATGACAAATTTTCCTTTTGATTGTATCAGCCTTTTAGCTTTATTTCCATATTCACCATTATCCAATTTGTCTTCAGATGATGACTCATCTATCACTATCACTTTTTCTTTAGCCAATTTGGGATTCAACAATTTTTTCATATTTAACCTAAGTTTATTCTTAGGTCTTGATTTAGGTTTCCATATTGATGCAATCTCTCCCAACATCTTTAGAGTCTTTCCTTGATGAGTGATTGAGGCAAACTCAACAAATTTCATTTTTCTCCTTTTTGACATTACTTCCTCATCACACTGAGTGTGAAGGTCTTTCTCAACATAAACCCTAGCTTCATTAGTCACAGGAATTTTATCATCACCAAATAAATATTTTTCATCTTCCTCTGATAGTACTGTGATAGGGCTTTGCTTTTGCACCTCAATATCTTCTTTTACATCTTGAATTGTTTTTGTAGGTACCGCCTCTACAATAGGCTCAACTTCTTTAATTTCTGAATGTAAAGTCTTGCTCTCATTTTCATTAACTCCCTGTTTAAATTTAGAGTTTTTATTTTCCTGGTTTGAGGCTTCTTCTAGTCTAAAATTTTCTTCATCCTTGACTATTACTTTTTTCTAAGCTTCTTAATCAAGGTCTTCCCTTTATCTATCTTCTTTCTGTGAGACTGTTCCTCCTGATCAGTCTTGAATCTTGACCAAAATATAAAATGATCCCAAGTATTTTCCCATTTCTGTAACATAGTGCTTATGATGACCTAAATAAGTCCATGGTGAAAAACAGACTGCTTTGTATGATCTTGGTGCTCTCTTACCCTGCATGACATATTTTGTAGTCTTTTTAGAAAGAATAAAGGTAAGATCATTTTAGACTCATCAGTAAGATGCTGGAGAAACCTAAAATGATATTTGAAAACAAAAGCATGTCTACCCTCATAGGTAACATAGCTCTGCAAGACTTTAATGGGCTCAGTCCATTCAGGTTTAAAGTTTTGGATTGGAACACATTTTCTCCAATCTACAATCACACCAGGAAGCAAGTATTTTTTAGCATTAAAGGTGAATGGAACATTTTTAAACCATAGCTCTCCTTAGTCCAAGATCCATGTTTCCTTAGCTATTAATTCCTTAGTCAATTTGAACTTTAAGGTGTCAAAAGACACTATGTCTTTGTCTAGACATTGAGCAAATTTGTATGACACTTCTGTATGATAACCTTCAATTTTATTAAAGAACATTAACCATCCTGCATTTGAAAACAACTATGCATAGTATGGAAAATTCTTCACCCAGCTTAAGTCTGAGGGCTCTGGCCTGTTTGTTTTTTCACTCTTTTTCATATTTACTATGGTTAAACAACTTCTGTCAAAATATCACAGTTTAAATGTCTTCCAATCTTAATATACTGACCTAAAATACAGTTCAGGAAAATCCAACAAGCTCTGCTCTGAATTCTACTGTTTAAATGATGAATACTTTGAATGTATTGGTTTATAATTCATCATTTAACGTGTATTAGGTGAAAAAATTAGTATTATGCCTTCGAATTTTTCATTAATGATTTCTTTAGAAAAGCCCCAATTTTAAAAAGTTGTAGCAATGGCACGCATGCTACCTGTTAAGATGATCAATTTGAGCACTGGAATATGGTTATTTCAATGGTCAAGTGTCGAATTGCATGCTCCACCTGTCTCTAACCGCTTAGACCACTCCAACCAGCAGCTGCTCAATGCCCTAATTTCTCATTCAGTTACAAAATCTCGATTTTCCAGCACTATCTTCTCACCATGATCTTCACTTATTTCTCGTGTCCTTAATATAAAACACATAATCCCAAATAACTTTGTCTCATTATACTCCATTGTCATCATTATACCTGCTCTACATGAAATCGCTACGATCTCGCCCTTATGATGATCTTCCACCTGTTTCAGTGATGAAACTATGAAAGACACATATTAAATGAATCATATAATGTGATTGACACCTCAGATATGAGAATCCCAAAGAAATTGGACCGAAAAAACGATGATTTTAGCTCGCGCGATTTTCTTGTAGCGCTCTACTGTATCTGTTTTTGTCTTGCACTACTAGAATGTCCAATTAAATGATTTCACAATATTAAGCAAATGATATGAGTTTGCACTTGGTTTAGGGGTAAATATTTAACTTTTATGCTATTTATAAAACTCTTTAATCCATATATGCCTTATAAAACCGCTCAATTATAGAATCAAAGCAAAATTTGTAAAAATAGGCTAAGAAATCAAAAATCATGAGAATTAAAAGTTTAAGATCAAAATTATCCTTATCAACAAAATTTTCTAGGAATAAAAAGTAAAAGCCTAGTTCAAAATATGGACAAAAGTATGAATATTAAAGGAAGACAAAAACATGACCTAACATCTGGCTCCTGATGCGGGATGAAGTCCTCCTTGTGAGGCTTCAAGAACCTGTAGACCAGTGCCTTCTATACTTCTAATCTACAAAATTTCCATTGGGTTATGGAGTCCTTATTCTATTTACTCACACCGGTATATACAATGAAAACTTAAAATCCATTTCAAAAACTGTAAAATGCTTGAGGAATCATCCATTAACTGGATTTGACAATTCCTCACCCTTCAAGGTCTGTAGAACAAAAAGTATTGTTTTCCAAAAGCTTTGATACTAGGAAAGGACCAAACCAGAGGTTATCAAACTTGCCATTTTTTTCTTTTTTCTCTTTCCTAGCATCCTATCTAAAAACCATGTCTCCTATTGAAAAGGTATTATCTTTTATCTTCCTGTCAAATATTTCTTTAATCTTCAATAAGTATAAATGTGCCTTTTCTTCCACTTTTTCTCAATTCTGCTGCAACTTTATCATTGCATAAATCCTTCTCTGCATATCATTAGGTTCTTCCTGACAATCCTAAAAAAAATTCATCACTGGGATACCCAACTAAATAGGAAAAACTGCATCTGTACCATATACTAATTGTAAAGGAGAAGTTCCAATTGCTTGTTTGACTTTTATTCTATCTGCCCATAATGTGTACATTAGCATAGAATCCCATGAACTTTTATTATGCTTCAACAATTTTTGGATACTTTGAATGATATTTTTATTTGAGGACTCAGCTAAATCATTACCTTGAGGATAGTAAGGAGTTGAATTTTTCAACAGAATGCCATTCTTTTCACAAAATGCTCCCATAGCCTTAGACTTAAAAGCAGTTACATTGTCTGTTAGTATTCTCTATGGACATCCAAATTTACTAAGAATATTTTCTTCAATAAAATCTATAATCACCTTATCTGTGGCATTCCTTATGGGGATAGCTTCCACCCACTTACTAAAGAAATCATTTTTAGTCAAAATCCACTTATGTTGTCCTGAGGAAGATGGATTTATCTCTCCTATAAAGTCCATACCCCACTGTTGAAAAGGGGCATTTACTGCAATTGGTTTTAAAGGTAATGAGAACAACTTTTGTTTACCAACAAATTTATAACAAGGGATACATGCTCTTATCTACTGATATACATATGAAAATAAAGAGGGCCAATAGTAACCAGCTCTTAGAATTTTATATATTGTTTCCTTCCAATACTTATGACCTCCACAAGCACCTTCATGAGATTTAGAAATTACTCCTTCAATTTCAGGTTTATCTAGACATCTGTGTAGGATACCCCCTGGATCTTTCCAAAATAGCTGGCACTCTACCAAAAAGTACTTAGTGGTTTTTAACTTCAAAGACCTAGTAGCTTTTTTATCTAAGTGATCTAGACATTGTAAGTACAAAAGACAATATACAATGTCTGCATACCATGTAGATGCTGAATAGAAATCCATAATCTTCTCCTTCTCGAGCTCTACTTGATTTTCTTCCTGTGATGGATGTTCTACCATCAAATGCAATCCTAAAGATTGGCAATTTGATCCAGCTAACATCTTAGCTAAACCTTGTCCCTTTACTAGCTTTGTAGGTATGATATCCACATCATACTTCATGATTTTAGTAGTCCACTTTCCTCCTTTTCCCTCACTGTCATCTTGGGTCAAAACATCTTTTATGTCAGCATTAGGCACATATGCAATAACTTTGGATTGAAAAACATAGATTCTAAAAAATTTCAAAGCTTTCACCAAAGAGTAAGCCTATTTTTTCTAAAATGTTGTATTTTAATTCAGAATATCTAAGAGTTTTGCTGAAGAATGCAATAGGATTCTTAAGACCATCCTTTTTCTTTTGTAATAAAACAACAGCCAATGTATCTTCAGATGCAAAAGAAAAGGTTATAAATTCCTTTGTGAAATTTGGAGTTACCAATACTGGAGCTTCAGTAAGAGCCATCTTAATTTTTTCGAATGAATTCTTTGCTTATGTAGTCCACCTGACTTCTTGATCCTTCTTCAGCATGGATGTAATCTATTTGATAGTCTTAGCAAAATTTCGTATAAACCAACGCAAAAAAATGATTTTACCAATGAAATATTGAACATCCTTTTTACTCCTTGGTAGACTTATTTTCAGTATCACTTTCACCCTCTCTGGATCAATCCTTAAGCCATGAACTGAAACTAAATGACCCAATAATTTACCTTCTTGTACAACAAAATGTGACTTCTTTGGATTAAGAGATAAACCATATTTTCTGCATTTCAGAAAAGTCTGTTTCAAATGTTTTAGATGTTCATCATCTAATTGTGAAAATACTATAATATCATCTAAGTAAATCACTAAAAACTTGTATCTTTTCCCAACAATGGCTATATCCTTAGCTCTTTGAAAAGTTGCTCCAACATTCATTAGACCAAAAGGCATTTTATCATACATGAAAGTTCCCCGGGGAGTATTAAAAGCTATTTTTTCTTTATCATCAGGATACATAGCAGTTTGATTATATCCTGAAAAACCATCAACCATAGAAATCCTTTGTGCCCCAACTACCTTCTACAATATTTGTTCTATTTTAGGCAGAGGATAATTATCCTTCAATGAAGACCTATTCATATTTCTAAAGTCAACACAGAGTCTGATTTCTCCATTCTTCTTCGTGACAGGAACTAAATTAGCAACCCATGAAGAATACCTAAGAGGAACAATGTTCTTGGCATCTAATAACTTCTTCACTTCTTTTTCAATAACAGGAAACAAAATTGGATTTATCCTCCTTAATTTTTGTCGAAAAGGTTTAACATTCAGTTTTAAAGGTACTTTATGTTGTATAATCCCAGTATCATATGTCCTCAAGTCTTCATAAGACCATGCAAAAACATCAACATGCTCCTTTAACAACTGAATGTACATGTTTCTCTGTTCTACTGACAGTTCTTTTGAAATCTTCACCATTATAGGATGTTCCGCAGTACCAATGTTACAATCCACCACATTTTCTTCCAAAGACTGTACAACAGGTTTTAAAGGTGTATCATCTTTCGAAAATATCCTTTCTAATGGCACCAAACCTTTAGGAATGAAATTACCTTTAAGTTCAATAATCTTATGGCCAACAATTTCATTTTCAGCATTATCTTCAAAATTTTCAACCTCATCATTTTCTTCTTGATCAATCAGGGAATTGGAAAACTCATCTGTAAGCTCTAAAAATATCTTTATTTCAATGTCATATTCGAAAACTTTCCACTGCTTTACATTATCAGGCACAGAAGGTCTGTACCTAACCTGAATATGATACTTTAGCTGTGTGCTTTTGGGAATTCTAAAATGTGTGGCTGCTAAGGCCAAAGAATCAATAGTCTGATTATGGTCCCTAGGAATATAGGTAATGTTAAAAGCCACAAAATAATTGTCTATCATATCCCATACCTCATTACGATAGACTTTCAGCAAATCTTGTTTCACTTGATAGTTGTTCCTCACCTGCTGAACAACCAACTCGGAGTCGCCATATACAAAAACATGTTGAATGCCTAAATATTTTGCAGCTTTCAGTCCTATAAACAAATCTTTATATTCTACAGTATTAGTAGTGGTAATAAATTCTAATTTATACATCAGCTTCACTATTTCACCACCAGGAGATATTAAAAGAACCCCTGCTCCAGTACCTTCCTTACAAGATGATCCATCAAATTATAATTGCCAAAGTTCATTTTCTTGTTCCCTAATGAATTTAACTGGATTTTCCTTTTCAACTTGTAACAAACTAGCAATATTATCATCATCACTAAAATGTAACATACAAGTACCCAAATCCTTATCAACAACATACATGGGATGATTTGTAGGGTTCTTGTCATCTGTCACAATATAAGTATATTGTAGTTCTCTATATAGCCTTGTGTTTTCTCCACCAAATAAAGGAATAGTGGCATATGTTAAATCCATTTGTAAGGTTCCACCAACTTTCTTTTTCCAAGATCTAGAGACAAGTAATCCAAATTTAGGTGTAATGTCTACAACTACCACATCCATAATCACACTCTTCATTGGTAGCTGATCCAAACTGACAACCATATCTTTAATCACTCCCAAACATTTTACAGATCGTGAATCAAAAGCATACAAATCATGATAGGGTTTTGTTATACTCAAACCTAGAGCCTCCATGACAGCCTTTGGCATTAGGTTATGTGATGCTCTCGAATCCAAAAGATAGTTATCTATCATTTTTTCATGAATAGTTAGTGTGATGTAGAACAGAGGTGATGCACCTGCTTCATTATCAGTGTTTTCAGCTAAAGCTGATCCAATAAAGATTTTAGGATTTTCTTCTTGTAAATTCATTGTTTCAGAAAGAGATTGACTATTTTTTGAACCAATCATTTTAAGAACTGAATATTTGTAGGAAGGATTCTTCATTAACTCAGTAAAAGGCATAGGAATCTTAATTTTTCCTAATAGATTTTCCAGATTAAAATTCTGCACACTTTTGTTTACCTCTTCAACTTCCATATTCTTCCTTTGTTTATCCTGAATTTGTTTTTTATCTAACGCAGGATCAGATTGTTGTTTAGTAGGTACAACTACCTTCTTCTTTGGATTTTGAACTACTTGCTTTGGGCGTGACCTCAAATTCAAAGTTTTCTTTGGCTCAGTTTGATATGCATTAGCAGTTATAGCAGTCATTTCCAGATTTAAATCATTTTCTATTTCAAACATATCAGCATCATAGTATTTTGAATTTAAAAACTCTTATTCAGTGACAAAACCCCCAGTTAACTGCTCTCCAAAATAATTCATATCCTCGTCTGTATCTTCAAATAACACTTCCTCTTCAATTTCTTCTTCATCAACAACATTATTCTGAAGAGGAGGTGGTACTCTCTGATCCTCAGTTTCTCTCCTTTCTCGAACTGTATATCATTGTTTCTTCTTTCTCTAGGTATGAAACGAGGTGCAAACTATCTTCTGAATTGGTTTTGATTGTTAGGGTTTCTCTCACCCTCTTGAACAGGTTTGTTTCAATTCTTTTCTATTCCCAACTTGTTTAATTTTGCAGTCGGTATCTTAACTAGCTTGGGCATATCATCAATTTTTCCTTCTACAGAGTGGGATGTTGAAACCCCTGGAGCTGCTTCCTTCTTACCCTTCCTGTCATATATCGGTTGAGCTGTATTTCCCTTCAATCTGTTAGAAGCCAATATATTAGAATCCACTTCTAATGCTTCATATTGTATGTTCAGTAAAGAAACATGTCTTCTTTCTCTTAGAAGTAAGGAAAATTCATGATCAAAAGCATTTGCATATGTTTCTGAAGGTTTTCTCTCTGCAGTAATTTTGCCATACATTTTATTGAATCTTTTCGAAAAATCAGCTATGGCTTCATCCTTGTTTCTCCTAAGGGCTCCAAATTCAATTATATAATATGTATGATCATTGGTGTCCCCCCATTGTCTCATGAAAAGGTCATGAAGCTGCTCTATGATGGTGATAGAATTTGTAGGTAACTCCCTAAACCAATTTCTGACATCTCCATCAAGGCTCTGTACAAACATCCTCATCGATACATCCTTCACTTCAATATGCTGATTATCAACATAACTGAGAAATGCTTCCCAATGCTCCTTAGCTATAGTTTCACCCAATCCATTAAACCTAGGCAGGTGTTTCTGATAATCACCTCCAGGAAGTGCATTCAAAGGCCGAGGCAAAACTAAAGGTGCATACCTAGCTACAACCATTCGGTCCATCATATCTAATGGCTGATTTTGGGCTGCCATTCTTAGGTTGACTGGATTTGGTGATGCAAAGATTTGACTGGAACTTGGCTGAAATGGAGTTTTACCAAATTTTAGATGAAATAGAGGAATTTTACTAGGAGATACTGTCTCTGCTTTCTTGAAGGATTGAGGATCAGTGAAAACTTGAAAATTACTGACATGAATTATAGGCTTCAACCAAGGTTAAGTTTCTTCTTCTAAAATATCTAACTGATCAGGGTTACATAGGGCTCGTGATGACTGATACCTTCTAATTCTTCCACCTATTTTTAGTATCTGTTATGGGTCTGAAACACCCAACTGCAAAGGTGAACTACATTTGTTTCTCGTTCCAACTCCCTTAGTAGCCACTGTGAAAAACTGGTGAAAAGTAGTCTTTAAGATTTGCTGGTCTCAGTTCACCTCTTAAAACCAGTGAAATGATAAGTATCCCAGGGAAAAATATGTTTTCAACTTCGTTCCATAGCAGCAGTGCCAAATATGTTAGTGCCAGAAATTGTTCCCAGACTACAAGAGAACAAGCCAACACAATCTCAATAATCATAATAAAGTAAAATAGGGTTTTTAGGGTTTTCAAGGTTTTTTGGTTGAGAAGTTTAAAGACAAGAGGGAAAACATTCATAAAACCAATGTAAACACTAAATCATGAGCATTGAATGGCTAAGATGCATAACATATAAACCATAATCCAACAGAAAACACAATACTGAATTTCACCCATAGTTGGCAAGCATTCCAAGCATAAAAAATTAAACAAGAAATGAATATACCAGCTGAGTAATTAACACAAATTATAAATTAAACCAGTTAATAAACTGAAGGGCATATAGAGCATATATTTCATAATTCATTCCTCAAAAAACACATAAGAGTCTTTTCTTAGCTCATAAAACCAGCCTAATAGCCTCTCCTTGTGAGTAAAAAATCGAACCATTTTTCTTCTTTCATACTTACATTTATCTTACTTTTCAAAATCAGTTGAATAACTGAACTATAACTGTTTTTAAGACTACCTATCGAATACCTCAATTTAAAACATCTTTACAAAAAATAAACTAACTTTTCAAACTTAACTAATAACTAACTTTCTTGATTAACTTCACAAATCTTTAGCTGCTTCAAAAAGTAAATCAATTCCTTCCAAGGAATGATCTTTCCTTCTTGCCTTCAATTGATCTATCTCCATGTCTACAATCCTCCTTGCTATCTCTTCATTATGCTGTTGCAGGTCCTCGATGGTTTGCTTTAATTCTATGAATTGAATTTCTGTTTGCCTTTTCCTTTTCAATGCTTCTCTTGAAACTGTGATCAACTCTTGGTAATGACTGTTAACTTCCTCTAAATCTTCTCTAAGTCTCCTGTTTGCTATAACTAACCCATCATTAGCTTCTTGCATATACTCAATCTGATATTTGTACTGCTTAATACTTCTTTGTAGGTTTTCTTTTTCTGAATCAATACATTTGTCTCTTGCTGTTGTTTACATGCCTTTTGGAGTCCAAGGAATTTTCAGTTTCTTATAAATTTCCTCATCCTCTTCCATAAGTTCTATGGATGTGTTGCACCTGCAACAATTTCCCAAAATTCTAAAAAAAATTTGGACCCTCCTTTGCTTTGAGTTAGTTAGTTCTTCTCTTGGTTTCATATTTGTGATTTTAGCTTATGGATTTTGAAACGCCTTCTCGAAATTTGAGTACTATCAATTAACGGGTTTCTCATCGTTTAAATGCTTTAAATTTCATATTGAATTGGGCTCCTTGCTGTTTTGCAAAAAACCTTTAAAACCTTAGTTTCAAAGTTTTCTTGTATCGGGAGACATTTCATTTGACTGTCCCACCGTTGCGGGTGTCTTCCAGCTCTTAATTTTCCTTTTCGCGTCGCCGTTGCGAGTGATCCTCATATCCTGAGATTCTTTTCCCGTCCTGCCGTTGCGGGTGTTGCCCAGAACTTGATCGTTTCTTTTCCGCTCCGCCGTTGCGGGTGTGTTTCAGCTCCCGACTGTTTGTTTCACGCCAACTGTTGCGAAGAATGGTGGTTTTTTTTTACCGTGGTGGGGGGTTGATGTTCCTTCTATTGTTTCGAGCGTTGTTTTTATGCCGCATCGGAGGGGGATGAACACTATTCTCGCCGCCATTGCGGATCAATGGGAATCCCAAATTTTTTCGTTGACTGCCGACCCGGGTGTATCGAAGCCTTGTAGAGTGTGCGCTTCCCCGTCGCGGACGACATCTCATTCCTAGCACCCACCGTTGCGGGGGTGACCGAACTCTTGGTCATCCGACCAATCTATCCGCCGCCGCCCGACTACGTTTCTCAATCACATGACCTATGTTTGGCATTGCGGGTGACTTTGTAGTGAGGATGGTCCGCCGTTGCGGAGAGGGCTGAGCTTTAATCGCCCGGCTTAACTTTCATGTCTGCCCCGATTGAGTTGACCCATCGCATGTGTGGAGTTTTTATATATACGGGGGTGTATGTGTAGATTTTTTATCGTTATTTTGCACTCAAAGCCGTCGTAATCCGCTCCGCGCTGTCGACCTCGTGATTTTGGTGGAGCTCCGTGCTTGTACCCGTGTCCAGCTGTCGATTGGAAACTCAGTCGTGGTCGCCACAGCAGCTTCGCATCCCTTCCAGGTAGGATCGTAACAGCCTTGCCTAGTGCTTTTCAAGGTTTTGACTAGATATTGTTGGCTTTGGTGGGGGGGTTACTAGGTTTGGTTCCCCTTTTCATTTTGCCGGCATCCTTGGTGTTTTTTCCTTCCGCGGTTAGGCCCATCTTATTCCTCGGTGGTTGTGGTCCGTTCATCCAAGAATACACGATTGGATAGGTGTCTGCGGTTAGAAGGGGGGAGTTTGTTTTTCTATATAGAACCCTCGTGCCGTTTTGGTTTCGCCTTGAACAAGTGGAGGAAGACGAGGTGCAGGCGGCCATTATGTCGCCTACACCTGGTTTGGTGCTAGTAATGATGGGTTCCGTCATTATTTTGATGGGGTTTTAGGTGAAAATTCATGGTATATATCCGGCCAGTCAGTTTACCCGCATTTTCCCTTCTCTCGAGCCCTAGCCCGTGCCTGCACCACACTGTTCGTTGTTTTCCACCACGCGAAACCCTAGGGCCGCGCCGCTGTCAGTTGTTTACGAGTTGGGGTGAAGAATGAATGGTGATACTGGTGGGAGCATCCTGCGCGAAATGTTGTCATGGGTGCCCGTAGTTCATGACCGCACGTATGTAAATCCATACCCGCGAATAACATAAGCTTTACCGTAGAGCCATGTTTGAATTCGGATTCTTTGTAGTCATGTGCCCTGCATTTGAGAATTATGCATTTTGCACTGAATATCATTTATTTAAAATGGCATCTTGTGAAATCATGTAATTTTGATAATAGGCCATGGGATGAACAATTCTAATTTTAATTCCGCAGCATTAGGACCTTTGCTCGTTATATTGCAGAAATAGTCTGAGTCTGTGTGCTGATAGTTTTCGGATAGTTAGGATATAGATTGGTTGTGCATACATGGGAGGGTGGTTTTCTTACTTACACATTGATATAAGATAATAGCACAACTCAAGAAATTGCATGACTAGTTCAAATCCTTCAACTTGAAGAGCCTATATCTGATATCATTACAGTCATATAGACAATAGAGAAAGAATAATCTGCTTCCTAATATTCACAAATTTGAATTGCTTAATATCATGATGTTACATTGTAGGAGGATTTTAAAATGTCCAGAAGACAGAAAAAGAAGGCCCCTGTGGTAGAAGAACAAACAGCAATAGATGCCGTCCTACCAACTGAGTATATTTATGAGGACACCCAGTGTGTCACGGGGGTTGAACCTGAGTATAAGTGGGGAGACATATACAGGCTGATTTCCCGTAGGGAAGTCCCAGATATGGGCCTGGAGGAAGAACCAATTTACGCAAATATAGAAAAGTCGGCCATTATGAAGATTGCCACCAGGCCTGAGCTGTTTCCATGCCAGGAGGTGATGAGATGGGTTCTACCACATACCAACCATGGCTCAATGCTTATCTGTAATGTTGAAGGTCAGGGCTATGCTTCCTTTAGCCCTGGATATGTGGCCTTAGCTTACCACCTGCCTGAACCTCAAGTTTTCTTGTACAATGAATGGTTAGACAATCTCAGGATGGATTTGATAGAAACCATGAAGAGAATGCTATTACCAGGGAAGCTCTATAGGCATAGAGCTACTGAAGATTATGACACAGCCATCCTTAGAGCCCCTTACAGATTCATAGCTCTAATGTTGAATAGGATATTCGGGAGGGCTAATGGCAGATTATTCAAATTCGAATGGGTACCCCTGATTTTCTATGTGGCCACAGAAGGGACCATCTTCAACTGGTCCAGCCTGGTATCTAGTAGTCTATCTTCTTGTATAGCCGCAGCAAAAGGAGGAGTAGAACAGAAAAAATCCGAGTTTTATATGAGCTCGATCCTGATTGACTGCATACTATGCCGCCAGCCCTTCCCCGGGCTCAAATTTGTTTGGGACAGGGACAGAATGCCCGTATATGCAGCCTACAAGCTAATGGGGGCTCATCAATACCATAGTTATTATCGAGAAATCTGTGAGCATTTTATTATGCCTCTGCACACTCTTATCTTCCGAAAGGAATGTGACTGCATGTCTGAAGAAGCTATGCAGGTAATAGAGGAATATGGTGATTATTTCTTGACAGAGAACGGGATGTATCTTAGAATGTTTGGTGGGTCAAGGACACCTTGTCTGCTGCCCAAGTATGCAATAGATTACATAATCCATAAGGAGGCTGTTAGACAGGTTTTTATTGACGGAGTTGGTCATTTCTTATTTCAGATAAAGAAGGTTGTCTATCCACCCTTACCATTTAAGTTAGGCAGCTGCAGTTTCGCCAATGTAAAACAAGCTCCCGAATTTATAGAGGAACTAGGGAAGTTCCATTTTGGGGAGATGACTTTCAGGCGAAATGACACTCATGATAGAATGGACGAGCATTGCAAAAAGCACAAAGTTTTTTATGAGTACACCCACCATTTCGACAATGATGAATCTGTTTTCAGAAGAGCCCCGAACATGATAGCACTCAGTAAGAGGTTCAAACCAAAGCACTCCACCAAGGGTGGAAAAGGATCTGAACAAGAGAAGGCTGAGCAGGCTTAGGCTGAAGAAGCAGCCCAAAGGATAAGAGAAGAGGCCCAGAGGCTAGAAGAGGAGGCTGCAGAATGGCTCCAGAAAGGAGAAGAAGAAAAGAGGAAAGCTACCCAAAAAGCAGCTGAACAAGTAAGGGAAACAGCCCGAGAAGCAGAGGAAGCTGCTAAGCAGGCAGCTGAGGAAGCCCAGAGAAAGCTGGACGAAGAGCTTCGGGAACAGGAAGCAGAGAAGACAGAGTTGACAGAACAACTGGCTGCTGGATCACAAACAGAGTAGATCCAGGGTGAGGAAATCCCTGAGGTTCAAACCCTTCAAATGCCCACTACTCTCACTCCTACAACCCCCACGCTGCAGTTAGTACCCTTTGCACAGAAAAAAGGGGAAGAAGTCCCTGATTTCAGCACAGTATACTATGACAGGGCTACCAAAAGGATTATGAGGAGAACTGAGAGAAAGGTAGAGGCTGGAGAAATGACCAGTACAATGATAACAGATAAAGCCGTGATGGTGGGGACAGATAAAGATCCAAGGTTTGTCATAAGGGCTGGGAAGGTAGCAATACATGCTACGGAGGATAACATAGACCGAATGATGATCGAGATAGAATCATCCAAGAAAAACTCCGCTCAGCTCAAGGACACCCTGAGAAGGGAAAAAGAGGACAGAAATAGATTGAAAAGAAAATATGAGCAGGTGCTTAAGGAGATGGGGGCCACAAAGAGCAAAATCCACGCCATTCAGCAAGAAGCACAAGCGAAAGAAACAACACAAGAAGCCCTGGGAAAAGCACAACAGGAAATCCAAGAGTTAAAGGATGAAAAGGAGCAGCTGAGGGTGAAGATAGATGACCTGGAGGAGCAGCAAAGTATCATATATGAATCCAATACCTCACGCATTAAGGAGCTGGAAAAGTAGTTGGAAGCAGCAAAGGCACAGCAGGTCGATCTGCAACCGGTTAAAGAACACATCTTGGCTCAGAAAGCTAAGGTGTTGTACCTGCAAACTGCTCTAGAGGAGGAAAGATGTCAGGTCCTCCAGATTAATGGCAGACTGGATGAAATCTTAAACACCGCTTCTTATTTTGTGGACAGGTCGCAAGACATCCTTGAAGTACTGACTTCAAGGATAACTAGGGTGGAGGATGACAAGGAAGTCCCAACTGAGCTAGTAGTCAAGGATAAACAAGCTTTGAAAAGGGACCATGACCTGATAGAATTCGCCGTCAACACTGCAGAAGACTTCCATAAGAATGTCAAGAAAACGAAGGGAGCATGCGCAGTATTCTTCAGGAGAGCCCTGGTCACATACAACCGTTGTCAGGCAGAAGCTGAACAGAGACTACATGAGTTCCCAACTCATGATGCATTTGCAAAAATGTTGCAGAAAAGGCAACAAGATGAAGAGTCCAAAGTGCAATGCATCAGAGCTATTGATGAACCAATCCTCAGAAATGAAATAGGCTACACAGCCATTAGTATACAGCTCTTGGAGAAGCAGGTATGTTTGAACACGGCCAAAGTTGAAGCCATTCGGAACCAAGCTGACAAATTCAAGCTGAGCATTCAGTTCTTGGAACCCAACTCGTTTGAGGGTCTCGTTGCTGAAGCAGCAGCATGGAGAAAATTCTTGGAGGACCAAGCGAGACCCCCCTCATGAGAAGGATCGGTCAACTTTTTGTATAATTTAATATTTTGTAAAAGGTTATAAGGAATTGAAACATTGGGGAGCCCAAAGGTCACTTTGGGCAACCCAACCAATTCTGTTTTTTGTATAAAACTAGGGAAGATAGACAAAGCAAAGGGGGGATTTTTCCCAGTAATACTAGAGTACCTATTGTAAGAAGAACTACTTCATTTTACAATAAAGATTTTAGTTTTCCTATTGGAGAAAGAGCTATGAAGTTTCCAAATGTTATGCGATGGATGGCAGAAAGATTAACTACTTTATTTTTTGACTTATGTCCATAAATCGTGAGATCGTTCTAACTCTATGACCTATGTCTTGTTGGATGGTTTCTGATTTAATTTTGTGGAAAATTCATTCAGACTAATGCTTGTGTTACATATAACAGTTAGCTATCTAATTGTTAGAAGATATTCTGGTTCGTGTGTTGTAAACATAAATAGCAGCTATCTGTAATGTGTTTATTATACATGGAAATGATGCATTACTCATTAATAATTATTTTCTGGCTCCCCGGGGATAGATAGTTAGGTGTTTAGATTGTTAGCTGTTTTACTTCCTTGTGGTTTAGATGTTCAAGAACCTAAGACGAGAGGTAATAACCTGCACAGCACATTGTGTAGTTCCTGGCATCTTTATCACTCCACATAGTTAAGATAGTCATGCATTGCATACATTAAGTCAAAATACAAATTCCGGTGGACCGGGCCGCAACCGGTAAACCCTTGTTGTTACTTTGACCTACGGTAGCCAGACTGTAACCGGACGGATTCCCTATACCAAACAGTCAGCAAGCTAGTTGGGAACGCTGATTGGGGAGAATCCTTTACTGTTGCCGCCTGCGAATTTCCAGGCCTCAACAGGATGTTACAGGAAACCTTGGATGTTCTTCACTTTCAGCTTTACATGGAATTTTTTCTTCAACCATCTCCTTCTTTTCTAAACAAGAACTCTTTACCTCACTTTGTTGCTGCTCTTGAAACATTTGATTTCAAATCTCGAGAAATATATCAAAGATCTTGGTATTACTCATGACATATTTTCCTTTTGATTCTATCATCTTTTTACCTTTATTACCATCTTCACCATCATCCAATTTGTCTTCAGATGATGAATCATCTATCATTGTCACTTTTTCTTTAGCCAATTTGGGATTCAGCAATTTTTTCATATTTAACCTAAGTTTATTCTTAGGTCTTGTTTTACGTCTTCAGACTCATGCAATCTCTCCCAACATCTTCAGAGTCTTTCCTTGATGAGTGATTGAGGCAAACTCAACAACTTTCATTTTTATACTTTTTGACATTGCTTCCTCATCACACTGAGTGTGAAGCTCTTGCTCAACATAAACCCTAGCTTCATTAGTCAAAAGAATTTTATCATCACCAAATAAATATTTTTCAAATTCCTCTGATAGTACCATGATAGGGCTTTGATTTTCCACCTCGATATCATATTTTACATCTTGAATTGTTTCTGAAGGTACAACCTCTACAACAGGCTCAGCTTCTTTAATTTCTGACTGTAAAGTCTTGCTCTCATTTTCATTAAATCGCTCTTTAAATTCAGAGTTTTTATTTTCCTGGTTTGAGGCTTCTTCTAGTTTAACATTTTCTTCATCCTTGACTATTACCTTTTATCTAAGCTTCTTAATCAAGGTCTTCCCTTTATTTATCTGCTTTCTATGAGACTATTCCTCCTGGCCAGTCTTGAATCGTGACCAAAATATAAAATGCTCCCAAGTCTTTTCCCTTTTCTGTAACATAGTGCTTATGGTGAGCTTAATAAGTCAATGGTGAAAAAAAGACTGCTTTGTATGATCTTGGGGCTCTCTTACCCTGCATGACATCTTTTGTAGACTTTTTAGAAAGAAAAAAGGTAAGTTCATTTTAGACTCATCACTAAGATGATGGAGAAACCTAAAGTGATATTTGAAAACAAAATCATGTCTACCCTCACAGGTAACATAGCTCTACAAGACTTTAATGGGCTCAGTCCATTCAGGTTTAAAGTTTTGGATTGGAACACCTTTTCCCCAATCTGCAATCACACCAGGAAGCAAGTATTTTTGAGCATTAAAGGTGAATGGAACCTTTTTAAACCATAGCTCTCCTTCGTCCAAGATCCCTGTTGCCTCAGATATTAATTCCTTAGTCAATTTGAACTTTAAGGTGTCCAAAGACACTATTTCTTTGTCTAGACATTGAGCAGATTTGTATGACACTTCTGCATGATAACCTTCGATTTTCCTCAAGAACAATAACCATCATGCATTTGAAAACAACTTTGCAGAGTCTGGAAAATTCTCCACCCAGCTTAAGTCTGAGGGCTCTACCCTGTTTGTTTTTCCACTCTTTTTCATATTTACTATGGTTAAACAACTTCTGTAAAAGTATCATAGTTTAAATGTATTCCAATCTTAACAGACTGACCTAAAATACAGTTCAGGAAACTCCAACAACCGCTGCTCTGAATTCTACTCTTTAAATGATGAATACTTTGAATGTATTGGTTTATAATTCATCATTTAACATGTATTAGGTGAAAAAACTAGTATTCTACCTTCGAATTTGTCATTAATGATTTCTTCAGAAAATCCCGAAATTTAAAAAATCCTAGCAATGGCGTGCGGGCTACCTATTAAGATGACCAATTCCAGCGCTGGAATACCATTATTTCAATGGTCAAGTGTCGAATTGCATGCTCCGCCTGTCTCTAACCGCTTAGACCACTCCAGCCAGCAGTTGCTGAATGCCCTAATTTCTCGGTTAGTTACAAAATCCCCATTTCTCAGCACTATCTTCTCACCACGATATTCACTTATTTCTCGTGTCCTTCAGATAAAAAATATAATCCCAAATAGCTTTGTCTCATTATACTCCACTGTCATCATTATACCTGCTGTGCATGAAATCGCCATGATATCTCCCTTATGATGATCATCCACCTGTTTCAGTGATTAAACTATGAAAGACACGTATCAAATGCATCATATAATGTGATTGACACCTCACATATGAGAATCCCGAAGAAATTGGACCGAAAAAATAATAATTTTAGCTCCCGCGATTTTTTTGTCTTGCGCTACAAGAAAGTCCAATTTAATGATTTCACTATATTAAGCAAATGATACGGGTTTGCACTTGGATTAGGGGTCAATATTTAACTTTTATGCTATTTATAAAACTCTTTAATCCATATATGCCTTTTAAAACCCCTCAATTATAAAATCAAAGAAAAATTTGTAAAAATAAGCTAAGAAGTAAAAAATCATGAGAATTAAAAGTTTAAAATCAAAATTATCCCTATCAACAAAACTTTCTAGAAACAAAAAGTAAAAGCCAGGTTCAAAATATGGATAGAAGTATGAAAATCAAAGGAAGACAAAAACATGACCTAATAGCTGGGTTACCTATAATCCCTTAAAAGAAATTCAAGATTCCGACTATATAGGATGGTAACTTTTTTCAGTAGTTAATATGATTTGTTTTTGTTTAAAAAAGGCTAAAGCCTAAAGCCTCATCCTTTTTCTCTTCTTCTTTTTGTTTGCTTGAAACTCCATCACTTCATGGGAGAGGATTTTTGTCTTGAGAAACCTTGACCCAGGGGCATATATTCCTGTCAAAATCACCCAGGGATCACACGCAGCCTGGACCACACCAGCCGTCAACTTGGCTAGATTTTGGGGTGTCTCCTCCCAACTAGTTCACCCCTAAGGGGAATTTAATCTGGGTCGCCTTGCTGACAAGACCCACACCTTAACCAAATGAGCTAGGAGGGAATTGATATTCATCCTTCTACTTGTCTCTATGATTTAGTGCATTCATTTTTCTTTGCCTTTTACTTTTCGCTGAGCAAGTTAAATTAGTTGGGGCCATCTGTCGTTAAATCTGTCTTTGGTCGATGTATTATTTTGTTAACATATGCTTGATATATTTGATTGTAACATACTAAGTTATTAGTTGTTTTTCAAATGCATTTGTTTGGCCATCCTGGAGTGACATGCTTATACATATCGGAGCATTTTTACTTGATTGTGTCATGCTAATTTATGTCAATGGATTTTGGAGCAATTTTCTGCATACATAACTTGGTTCTACAGTGTAAATAATTTTGGTTAATTGAGTCTTATCTTAGTTTACATATGGGAGTTTCAGAAGATGATTTGGCACTATCCTATTTGCTGCACCTTATGTGCTCATTTATTTTACAGTCCTATTGACTACTCTGGTCATCTATTGACATTGATAAATATTCAATTTCAATTTCCATTCTTTTCAAAACCTCATCTAAATGGAGAAGCTTTAACCAAGTCTGAATGTAAGCAGGCTAAAAGAGAATTTTGCATAATTCAGATAACTACTAAGCTTAACAAAGTGTAACTTTCATGGTAATGTACTAAGTTATTAGTTAATTTTCAAACGTGTTTGTTTGGCCATCTTGGAGTGACATCCTTATACATATTGTAGAGTTTTTACTTGATTGTGTCATGCCAATTTATGTTAGTGGATTTCAAAGCAATTGGAATTTTCTACATACATAACCAGGTTTTACAGTGTAAATAATTCTGGTTAATTGAGCCTTATCTTAGTTTACATATGGGAGTTTCAAGAGATGATTTGGCACTCTCCTAGTTGTTGCACCTTATGTGCTAATTTATTTTACAATCATGTTGACTACTCTGGTCATCTATTGACATTGATAAATATTCAATTTCAATTTTCATTCCTTTCTAAAGCTCATCTAAATGGAGAACCTTTAACCAAGTCTAAATGTAAGCAGTCCAAATGAGAATTTTGCATAATTTAGATAACTACTAAGCTTAACAAAGTGTAACTCCAGAAACTCTTACATAATCTTATTTGTTGGGGTAGTGAATGAGCAAAATAGATCTAAGAAGAATGTGTTTCAATTTGTTCAAGCAAGTATTTAGGTCAGTTGTTTCCAGTGATTTTTTTTAATCGGTTCATACATGTTTTTCCTTTATGTAGACATTACAATTGGTACAGATATGTGAAGGTTTCTTAAGGGACATTTATAGAAAATGTTGTGAAATAATTTATTGATTTGTCAATCAGAATCCATTCACATTTTTTATTTTGGCAGTCTTGTTGTGGATCCATTCACACTATGCTCTGTATCATTATTAAAGGTTGAAGCCCTTGTATCAGTATTTGCTAATTATTAATGGCATGTGCAAAGTTTGGTGCATGTATTTTGTGCTTTGTATGTGTGTATATTCTTACAAGGATCATATTTATTTGTAGGAGCTACATGATCACAAAAAGAGACAAGTTTGCATAGAAACTAGCGAAGATAATAGCAACTATCTGTTGGATTATTTAAGGTCCTTGGAACCAGATCTTGTAAGACTCTGGCTGGGGAAGTAGTACCAAGTATGTGCATTGGATTTTGTGTCTTTTTAATGAGGACTCATTCTGATTTCATATTGATGCACTGGAATTTGTTTGTGATGATCTTCATCCCATTAGGTGACTCAATTATCACATCCTTCATCAGTAGAGGTTGAAGTAGTCAGTCAAGCACTTATGTAGAATGTATTGAAGATATTTTTCCCAAATGATATATCTTTGAACATAAAATTTGGAGAGACAGATAACATCACAAAGGATGGAAATTTGGGTGAGATGGAGAGTAGTTGGTCCCCTTTTCAAGGAGCATTGCCTGCCTCTCGTCACTACCTTGCAAGATTGATTTTCTAGTGTGTATTCTCTACTGACATATGTAGATACACCAAATTCAGTTTCTAGTCTCCTATTTGTTTGATCTTTCTTTAGTCCTCTATATCATGCTATCAAAAATCAGATAAATTATCTTTCTTATAGCAAAATGTTTTTATTTATTTATACGATTCTCAAATGTCTAAAGACTAACATTTGAAATATGAAAATGCAGCTCCCTTTCCTGTGGGCACATGTTTGGCATCTCCTGTATTAGAGACTGGCTTCAACGACACAAGGACAATATTGGAAAGGTAAGAATACGCAAGCTCACAAATTGTTGTTTTCCATGGTGTCATGTTAAATGAACTGGTAATACTATAAAGTTCATGAAAAAGATTAAATATATATTTATCGTTTTTGTTGAAACAAATCTTCGAGATTATAATTTTGTATTTATGTAAATAATGTGTAGTGTCCACAATGAAATAACAAGGCTAATCTAGGTGACATAAAAATTCTTTATGTGATAGTTATAGATGTAATTGGTCAACAATAGTGACAGATCAGTTGTCTTTGTTGCAATACCCACAGTTTTTGTCATCCTTAGAGCTTCATCCTTCATATTTGAATGAGTAGGTGATGGATTTACCATCGATGAAGAACTTTAAGACAATTGCAAACTGATATTATTAGTCCTTAGTCAAGTACCAACTAGATCAGTTTGACCACCTGCCATGATTGGATAGGACTAATCCATGATTGCAAAATTCAGCCAAAGAGAATTTTTTGAAGGTATAAAAAGGCCACTTTTTCTCCATTTTCTCCAATTAGAAGTGACATTTTGTTCAAAAATTTGTTAGTAGCATAGTGTTAGAAATTTAAAATGGATAAAGTAGAACTGTATAGCTAGGTAACAAAAAATGTACATAGTATTCTAGGAGTGAGCACCAAATCTTCAATTCCCACAAGGCTTTTAAAATAGAGATTAAATTTTCAAAGTAAACTAGAGAGCTCCTACTAGTATATATCTAATAGAAGTACCTAAGACAAAAATGATTTTACATATCATGATTTATTGAAAAATATCTTGGCTATAGGCTCTTCTAAGTTCTGCATGGACACCCTATATCCTTGGGTTCTCAAGATCGATATCTTCAAACTATTTTGAAATAGTTTCATCTTATTTGGTATAAATATGTTGTAGTGGAACCCCAAGTTTGCCTATGATTTGATGATGTATTCTAAAGTGCATTTGATGAGATTTTTCAGTCCTGGATTTAAGTTTCAAGCACTCAGACTCCAAGCCTTGTATTTTCCTCCTTTTCTGCATGACTATATCCAAGATTTCCAATTTCTACGAGATGATGAGATGCTCCTTGCTTTGTATAGTATTTTTTAGAGAAAGCATGGTAAAACTATTTTCATTGATGTAGTCCTGTCTCTGGCAGATTTTGTTGATATCAAGGATGTCCTGCTGAGTTCCCATGAGAACATGGGCAACCCATGGATTAGAATTTCCAAGAAGACTCAATTTGAAATAGGGGAAAAGCCAGTCTCTATTTAGTCTGGTGAGATATGCAGTAGCAGAATCACCAGATTTCTGCCACAGAATGTCCTTTAATCCACTGTTGTCTAGGGTTATGAGCACATGACCACAATTTCTTGACATGGGTCAATCGAAGGCCAGAATTACCATTGAAATACCACCATCCAACTGTAATAACTAGAGTATGACTGTATGTAATGTAATGTATAACAAAAAAGTGCACCCTGACTGTACAACCTTGGTATCATAAAATTTCCTCCTGGTGATGTCAAACTCACTCTGAAGATAGTTGAAAGGCTCAAATGCAGGACACAGCCACAAAGGAATGATACCAAGGGTAGAATTTACACCAGACAAAGAATGGCTAGTACTAAGCCCCAAACCAAGGAGATAATACCATCGTCCTAAAAAATAGCATAGAACACTAATACACACAAAATGTGCCACCTTGAACATAGAGATATGCCTCCTGATGATTATAGGTTCAAACCAACTTCTAAAATGACAGTCCCAGGACTCAAATGGAATACACAATAACATACTACACCGAGAATTTTGAGGACTGTTCCCCAATAGACCTCCAGTTTATAACGTCTCTTGAATTCTAAAAAATCTGCCATTCCCATTTGAAATTCAACTGAATACTTCACCAATGAGCACCTTCCTCTGCAAAAGTAGTGTTTCTATCATTGAGATTGATGTCCTGCTCCAATCGATGTCAGAACACGATTCTCATTTTCCCACCTTTGATAACAAATATGGGAAGAGATCATTCAAAACTAAATATTAGAGTTGGGAATGGCATGTGTGGTGCCATCCCACACTCATTTGCAGTATAAATGCACTATTAACTTGAGGCCTTAATCTTACAGAGGAAATACTTCTTAATGTTGGAGTAGTTTGTAAACAGAAGTTTGACTTATGAACAAGTTGCTTTCAAGGGTAGTTCCTATTGTAATTTTGGTCACCTAACCACTTCTTGTCATAAGCGAGTTTTTGAGGCTACCCTACAACTAAACTAATCAAGAATAAGAAGAAATGTAAGCCCGCCTAGTGGAAACACCTAGTATTACATCATCATATAATTGGCTCAAAGCCCTTAGATAAAGAGAATGGAACATTGTAGGTAGTTCAAATGGGGAATATGAACCTCATCATGATTTTCTCTATCCTTTGCTTCATCATAAATCTACATTTCATGGTCAAGTAAATTCCTTCATTTTGAAAGTCATAAATCTTGATAAGAATATGCCTTTATGCAACTGTGCATTATAAGAACACTGTAGAATACCAGTCTCTCCAACCTTTTCGATAGGTTTAGTCAATCTCAAAAGCTTACTAGAATCTAAATTTTAGTGTAGTCTTATTTTAGGTGACCATACATTCTAAGGAAAGTTCAATTATTATCAATGGTTATTTCTCTCTGTGAACTGTTGTCCAATCATCATGGAAGCTGTTTCAGATCCTGTACATCTCAACACAAAGCTGATATATATTTTGTTATACCTAATAGTTTGCAATTTTTTCAATTTTAGTTCATGCTTAACCAGTTGTCTTGCCTTTCAAATAGCTGGTATCATCACCTAGAAGCCAAATATACAACCCTTTAAAGGTTTCTCTAAAGACGCAATGTTGTAGGAGCAGGGTATTTCTCTTTATATTTGCAACATGAATTTTTAATTATTGAATCCACTATTAGGTGCCCTTATAGCCAAGGAATAATGATTCACAAAGCATAACTCCTCCCTACAAAATGGTACCTTCGAAACAGTAAATGATTCAATGCTAAATACTTTCGAGACTTGCAATTCTCCAAGTCAAAATACTTGCAATTCTTTGAATTCTAGGTCTAGAGATCATTTTTGCAAGACATTACGGTGCATAGGGAGTCAAGTCTCTAATTTTGCAAATGATAATCGTTGAGTCTCCATTAGCAATAAGTTTCTGAATCTTCCTAGCTCTTAGAATTTTTATCACTCAATTTAAAGCTAAAATATGCTTCACAATAAAATAGGCTTCATAATAAGAGAAGAAACCTTTTACAGTTTGATCACAACCATAGACCTGCTTATTATGGAACCTTCTCAAAGAAAAGTTGAATATACTTTGCATAATTTTAAGATTATTAATTATCAAAGAAATAGGTTGTGTTTTAATTTTTATATCCCATGATGAGGAACATTTGAAACACCTTGAAGCTCATCGATTCTTAATATTGCAGTAGACAAGAGGGAATGTTTTGTTTCTGACTCTTTTTTTTTTATGCAGTGATGGCATTGGGCTTTGAAATCCTTTCAGGAAGGACTCTTCTTTGGACTATGAGAATGATAGTGATGAAGAATGGGAAGAGGTACTCATCTCTAAATCTCTTTGGTAAGAGTATTTGTAGTATTTTTATTAGCTTTAGTTACAGGGAAAATTGTACATAGCTCTCAAGAATTAGTTTATCATAAATACTAGTTACTGGTAAGTTGTAATAGTAATAATTATGTAGTTTGTAGATTGATATCTATCATAAATTTGTTTGAATATCATCATTGTCAAGCAATAACAAATTTTTAAATGGTGCTGGCTCAATGGTAGAGCGCCTGCCTAATTATAGGCAGGAGGTTGGTGGTTCGATTCCTCCTTTCCCTATCATAAATTTGTGACTACAAAAATGACTAAATTTGCATATATACGACTATTAGTAGCTAATTTCCCATATCTTAGTCATATTTAGCTTAGTCATTAATATGTTAACATCTAGTCGTTTATTTAGTCATATATTTGGTCATTAATGGTTGCAATCAGTGACTAAATCAGTGACTAAATCAATGACTCACTCAGTGACTAAATAAATCACTAAATTCGTGACTAAATCAATGAATAAATCATTAACTATAAATGACTAAATCATTGACTATGAATGACTAAATCATTGTCTATCAATGAATAAATCAATGACTACTAAGTCAAGCTATTAATGACTAGTGAAATACAACTAGCTATAAGATAGTGCACATTTTCGACTATTAGTCACTGACTCAAAAATAGTAGTTTATAGACTGATTTTAGTCATGTTTTTAGTCACTAATTTCTCATTTTATACTAGTGACAACTCAAAGGATAAGGACGAATTACATGCAAGGGCAACCGACATCTTGATAGATGCTTCCAAAAAAAAGTCTTTGTCGAGGAACAGTTCAAATGATTTGTTGAAGAAGAGACAAGGTAGGCCAAAGATAAAAAGGTAAAAATTACAAGCCCTCCTGCATTTGAAACCATTGATTTATCTTCAACTCCACGACCTCCATCCCCAACCCAAATAATATAGGAAGACATACCAGTTTCGACTAGCATCAGTCGGACCGACTTGTGCAAAAGCATAATGTCAAAAACACTCAAGGAGAAAGTCGACAAAGATGTCTACCTCCAACAGTTCATCAATAAGTTACCTGAGCTATTTATGAAAGCCCAACAGATCACCACAACTCGTAAACTCATCGAGTCGAGCTCTGCCCGACAGAGCCTCACCATAAAAACCACCCAATCCTCACCTCTGCAAAAATTTGTGGGAGTCATTCAATCAACATTTCTTAGAAATATCGATAAATCATCCCAAGTTGTCATAGCACAGACCTCATCTTTCACACCAACCTTCACACCCACTGATGAACTGATCAGAGACCTAGAGGATGATGATCAGGGTGACGCACTAGTTGTTAACCCAAAAAATCCCTCACTAAGCTCTCCATGACCTGCACCACCCAAGGACACTAGTTCACGACCCTCCATTAGACCCCCACACTCTAAAAAATGCTTAAGGATGAAGAAAAGGGCTTAAAACCCCCAAAAAGGAGCCTAAAATACTCTCCTAGGAGCTAAAGCCCCCACAAAGGGGATAAAACCCTAAAAGGAGCTAAAATTAGGGAGGAAGGGGCTAAAATCCCAAAAAAGGGGCTAAATCCTGGACCAAGGGCTTAAAACCATAAAAACCCCCAAAAAAATATAAAAGGAGGGTGCGGGGTCACTCTCAAAACACTTCTCCCTTGCATACTGTTATGCTTCCCATGGATTCCTTGAGACCCTTTGTCTCTCAAGCCACCCACACTACCTCTCCTCCATCTTCATTGAGCCATAGCTCCCCCATCCAAGAGAGGTGCTTCCACAAGCTAGGGCATGGTGGCCCATTTCCACCCAAAGAGAAGGTATAACTGTGTTTTCTTGTTTTGTTTATTTGCTTAGTAGTTTCTTTGTTTTCTAACCCATGATTTCATTTGCAGGTTTATTTCCTAACTTGTTTTGCAAGTATTTTGGTTTATAGTATCTTAATCATTGTTTATAGGTCATTGGAAATGGAACCCTAACTTTTGTTTGCAGAGGGGTTCTCCATTATTTCCCTTCCATCTTGCTTTTATTTCTGTTCTTTGCATTTTGTTTTTCCTTTCAGTATTTTTCCAAGCAGGAACCTACCCTTGTGTCCTATAGATAGAAGGGAGCCATTCCTGCCCCTGTAGTAAGGAGAAATCCCTGCTACAGAACTGGAGACCATAGCAGGTCAATCCCACAGGATCCCTAGTCCAAATTTTTAAAATTTCAAGTTTTTCAAGTTTTGCCCTAGTTTTTAAAATTTCATGTCAAATACAGTTTAAATTCAGTTTATTTCTAGTTATTAGTACTGCTAAAGCCTCTGCTAGGAAAATCCAAGTCAGTTTGTCCACAGTATAGGTTACTATCGGCCAGATCTGACTCTGGATCTGAAAAAACCCCAAATTTGAGGCAGGTCACATTTATCAGGTCTGAACAGGGGATAAGGGCACACTTAATGGCCAAAAAGGCATTCCTAGGGTGCACTTAATCCCTCAAAAGGTACAACCTCACTTAGAAACATAGACCACAACTGTCTGTGAAATATGTGCGACCCCCTCGCTTGTTTCTGAAAAATTATTGCGGCCCCCTTACCAGATTTGATCAGAAATGTACGGTCTGTCAAATAGAGCTTAAATTTGAGTTTTATAGGGATTGTCAGTGTGGCATAGCCGCCTATGTCTAGCACACTACTTCAATTTCAATTTTTGTTTCAATTTTCTGCAATTTCTTTTACAAACAATGTGTAAATTCCAAGTAAATGTTAATTGCTTAATCAAATGAATGTAGCTTAATTAAAATCAACCTAAAACTAACTATATTGCTCACCCTTCCTCCTCTACCTAGTCATCACCCTTTGGGGTATTCTGGGATACGACGAAGGGCAAGCTCATATAGATCTAGGCCTTTCATTAAGTATTTTTCCAAACTATTAAAACCGGATGACCTGGACGGTAGAGGGGGTAGAGAAGGAGGAATTCTCACAGCGCTAAGCGTCCTCCCTGTTCACCAACCTTGCATCTGAGAGGTGACCTATGGATCTACGAATGGGATTATTCCCATTGTATTGATATCCCATCACCTTCTCTTGGTTGAAGAGGAATATCAATGTTAGGTAGTCATCTAGTTACGCCATAAACATTCAGGGTTAAAAACTGTATTTGTTCACAATTTCTGATTATTCAATGCTTGCATACACAACCACAATATGATGAATTCGTAAACCATTTGTAGCTACCAAATATCATAAAAATAGACAAAAAAATACACCATACCAAGTAATCAACCCAACTCAGTTCATGACGCTGAGAGAGCCTTAAAATTTATCAATTTACACTAAGTACAAACAAATCTATAGTCTTTAAGGACATAAGTCCCTGACTGCTTCAACCATGGGAAGTACTTGGGCTCTACCCAGAAACTCATTATGAGGAGTACCACAGGAACCCCAAAGTAGCTGGTCGTTGAGAGGAATTGCCAAGCAAAATGGGCAATGAACCCTTCCGATTGAGTAGAAACAACTGTGAGAAAAAATTCAAGCGCTGTCTTTTGGCAGTCTTGGTGGCCGAGTGACCACCTACAGGCAATAGGAAGCCACTAAAACTGGGGTCCAAACATCATTCCCACCAGTTTGATACATAAAATCTAACACAATTTATCCTCCACGCTCTTCCTCACGCCTAAGAGGCGAACCACCACCATTCCGAACACTCAACTGACACAGGCGAAACTGTTCTCAGTGATCTCCCACACCATCAGAAGGCCATAGAGCTTCTGATTCAGATTCAAACCCAAATCAGTCTGAACCATATCTACATACCGCACCATCAAGCCCCATGGTTAGTGCAAACCCGGATCCATTTTTTGTCATAACCTTAGCAAGTGGACCCATGTCCACACCACAACCTATCACCCACAACCTGGAAAGTGGCCCAAGCATAGTCATGTAGACTATCATGAGTGAGCTTCCACCACCTATAGTGGCCATCCAAGCTTTCCCAATTGCAGCACATGGGGGTAGTGACCCTTCCACACACACTACCCCTCCTGCCACACAGAGGGGAAGTGGACCATCCACTTACATTTCCCTTACTATCATACATGGGGGAAATGTCCTCACCACACTTGGGGGTATTTCCCCATCCACAATGGTGCCACTGCAAGTACCCCTAGCTATGCAGATGCATTTCGCACCTGCAAACCCCACCACCATCGCTACCCCATCTGACATCAACCTGGGGTCAAATCTACCATTCATGGCTTGTCTTAACCTGCTGAATTTGGCTCGGTTAACAAATGACCCCATCTGCCACCAAGATTTCTAGCCACCCATGCCAACTAAGCTACCATCAGACATCCCCAAGTTTGAAGGAAAAGCAGGGGAATGTCCCCAAAACCACATAATTACATTCCATCTATGGTGCTCATCAAACAGCATCATAAACGATTCCATCAGACTGAGGCTATTCCAAAACACCCTCATAGGTACTGTGGCCAAATGGTACATTGAGCTACCATAAGCCAAGTACCCTGATTTCCACTCCCTAGCCTTCATTTCCTACAGTATTTCCAACTCCCTGTCAGATATGATGAGGGGGTGGAGATCCTGTTATCCTGCTGTCAAAACACTGCCACTCATATAACTAACCATATCCATGAGTGGCGGCAATGTCATAGCCTATGTAAAATACAACTTGACGACATGATCTTCTTGGATTGGTTCCTTAAGACATTGATCCCACCCATAGCAAAGGATGTCGCATTCGAACATCCTCAATCCAAAGAAGAGGCCACACTAAAAGATCAACAGTTTGACCTCATCTATGCTCATTCTAGATACCTATACACTGTCATCCCAGATGCTCCCTGCGTAGGAACCTCTTACCATGACACACCGGGGGCATCCCATGCTGCAGATGGCATCATAGGATCAGTCTCCCAACAGCCACAGCACCAACCGACACCACTTGCAGTTCCATCACAACCAAGCAACACTACTAATGTTGCTTACCAAAACCAAGCTTTGGACTACGCTAGAATGATATCCCAGTTCGGAGCAACAACTTCCTACGCACAGCCTGCGCCACCACAGTAGGCTCAGGCCATGGCTTGTCCAACACAACAGTATGTGGGGAAAATTCCCACATTTTTGGTACCGCCACCCCCACAAATCTACTATGCACCACCACTACAACCAGTTCAATCCCCCACCCCCGCTCCACTTGCTCCATTGGGACAAGTGTCTGCACAACAAAACCATCGCAACCAGCCTAGCCCCAACAACCAACAAGGACAAGCTAGAAATAATCGACCCCAAAACCAAGGCAAAAACCAACCGTATGGAGGTGGTCAACAACCAAATCCTCTCAACAATGCCACAGCAAACTGGCCATCCCAAAACCCCCCATGACCAAATGCACCAAGACGCAACGCCCCGTTGCGCACAAACCAACCGTGCACACTCTGTGATGTTTATGGGCACTACACATTCAAGTGTCCCCTCATGCATCGAGCTAAGCAGGCCATTCAGAACCAGGTTCAACAAGATGCCAACACTACAAATCAAGCCCAATCCAACCCAGCACCATAAGGACCCCCTCCTATGGTGGTTCAAAACCCACTATTGATCCAAGGGTTGGTGGCAATCACATCTCCTCCCCAACCCAATCCCAATGCTCCATGGGCACCTCCCATGTCCGAAACAGGTGTTCACCACCTGCTAGCCATGATGACTGAAGAGGTCAACTTACAAACTAGATGAAATTAGTACGGTACCACCACCAAGCCCGCTGACACATCAGCAGCATCTATGTCCAAGTTGGTCAATGCCCATCTTCAATTATCGCCTTTCCCCTACCCCCCCATATGCCAAATTACCAATAACGCCACAGCTAGAGCTGCAGTCAGCTATAGCATTGTGGATGATTTGGCCCAAACACCAACTGCCATGTTCGCTCTTGAGGTACTTAAAATGTGCCCAACATAGCGGAAAGCCTTATAAGCTTCCCTTGGGGTAGTAGACACCTCCGACTCCAAGTTGATCACATTCGGCATGAAGAATGGAGAACCATGCATGCCATTCACTTTTGCCTTCCAAATTCTGGTTTCTATCCAGAACCTGGTTGTGCACCGGTGCATAGTGGATGAAAGGGCATCCACATGTGTTATGGCCACCCTGGTTTGGCAGAAACTCGGATCACCAATTCTACAACCATCCTCTACAACTCTGTGGGCTTATGATATACATCCCAGTAAAGCCCAAGGAATCCTCCCTCATGTCCCCATCACATTAGCCGGGAAGACAGTGTTGATCGACATAGAAGTCATCAATGCTCAACTGGACTATAACCTTCTCCTCAGGAGAAGTTATATGTACACCATGCGAGCTGTCATGTCAATTGTCTTTCGTCTCATGATGTTCCCCCACGAAGGGAATATTGTGACTATTGATCAACTCACTTATCATGATCCGCAAGGGTTAACGACACTCGCCAACCTTATCCCGACCATCACCACTATTGAATCGCAAGGGAAGACTACACACGCCAATGTCATCCATGTAATCAACACCATGGTTGAAAACACACAAGCCTCCCCATTGTTGAATGCGGTCCCTGGGTTTTTGGTCGATACCACCATGATTGCTCCTTTCCCATTACTGTCACCACCACTAACACAAAATGAAACTGTGGACTTGTGCATGGTCTCATCAAGCACCACTGCACCCAAACAGCAATTGCAACTGCAGCCCCAACCACAACCACAACATCGTCTGTAGCCGCAACATCACCCACAACAACAAGATTTCATGCAACCGCAACCACAAATGCATCCCCACATGCAACCAGCATGGAGTTATCTAGGATCATCTCGAGTCCATACAATTCCCTTCCTCTTTCCCTCACGTGGCGTCATGAGCAAACCGGTAATGGCCACTTTAAGCTTACCCAACTTTACATTAGGAATTTCGATGTGGTATCTTGGTCCACCGACTCAACCAACAATGCCCCAGGTTGTTTTAACCCCAGTGCAACACATTGCGGTGGAGTCTCACCCTCCACCTAGCCCGCAAAATCCAACTGTCGCACCCACACCTGCACCACCCCACCTGAAAAGGGCTAGGGGAAAGAATGCCAAAGCCACAATAGAACCACGACAAGTCCCGCCTTGCGTCATCTGCAAGCAACAGGGCCATCCAACTCAGAATCACCTTGAAATCCCCATGATCCGTGCGCATTTCGATGCCATGGATACAAACAAAAAAATCCCCATGGTTGAACTCCCAACCGCACCAATATTCAGGAACAAGGCATTGAGAACAAACCATGCTTGCACCCTTTGTGGTTTGCATGGACATTACTCTCACCATTGCCAAGACCTTCCCAAATTTTGAATGGTTCTAGCTGACCTCCATTAACATTCCCTTGAGTCTAAAATCACCTTGATTGAAGAAGTGCACCCCCCACTACCTTCTTCAGACACCATGTCCATTTACATGATGTCTAGTTCAACTGACCCGCTTATCTCCACCTCCAACAACAGACCATCAAACCTGTCTCTCCGTTGGTTCAGCAACGATGAGAAGATACTGGAAGCTCTGACAGCCCTGAAATACCCATGGGATGACATGCACCATCACTCGTTCTTCCTCCCTGAATAACTTGTGTTGCAGTCTGACCATTTTTCTGCGGAGACTAAAGATTTCATCAATGGGAAGGTCAACTGGCTCAAGAACCCAATCCTAGCACCATATTCCTTTGAAGAAGAGAATATGGCAAACATTTCTCCAACCATTAAAATTGACATCTCAACCAATTCTGAGATTGTTGAAGAAATCATGCTTGGGGCATCTTGCTCCCCAAAAGAGGTCGATGCCTATAAAGCCTTCTTCCAAGAATTCTGTGACATCTTTACTTGGTCTTACACCAAAATTCTCGGCGTAGATCCATTCATCGTGGAACACCACATCGACACATGGCCAGATGTGGCACTCATACGCAAAAAGCAATGGCCCATCCATCCATCCAAACTGGCTGCGGTTAAAGTTGAGATAGAGAAGTTGCGCATAGACAGCTTCATTTATCGCATTGCGTACACCACTTGGGTTTCTAATCATGTTCCCGTGAATAAAAAACAGGGTACCATTCGCATTTGCACAGACTTCCATGACCTCAATGGGGCATGTCCCAAAGGCAACTTCCCCACACCCTCCATTGATCAGATCATCGATGTGTGCACCGGACATCATGCCTTTTCCTTCATGGACGGTTTTTCCAGATATAACCAAATCCAATTCGAAAAGAAGACCATTATAAGACGACATTCACAACCCCATGGGTCACATTCACATATCGAGTCATGCCCTTTGGCCTAAAAAATGCTGTAGCCACCTTCTAGCATGCCATGACACACTGCTTCCGCGACCTCATTCACATTATGTTGGTTTGTCTCGACAACCTCATCATGTGGTCGCAGAAGCAAACACAACACATAAATGACCTGCGACAAGTCCTCCTATGATGTCGCAACTATGGAATCCACTTGAACCCTTTCAAGTGTGTTTTCTATGTCCCCACGGGCCGTCTACAAGGATTCATCATGTCACACAAAGGAATGACCGCTGATCCCTGGAAAGTCCAAACAACTTTCCCCCTAACATCACCCCTTTAAGTGGCAATGTTACAACTTGTATTATAGTCTTTCCATTTTTTGTTTTACACATTTTTCAAAATTGAGTCTTATGTATCGTTTCCTCTCATTGCTTCAGATGGAGCACACCTCAAACTGGTATATGGGATTCACTGATGGAGTAAGAAAATGGTCTCTGACTGCATGGGTCATCTACTCCCCATTGCACGAGTTGATCCACATCAACGGAATATGCATGGGCACCGCAACCAACAACCAGGATAAATATGATGGTGTCAATGGCCTCTTGGCTGCTGCTCTTCAGTTACGCATTCACCATCTCGATGTCTTCTTAGACTCCCAGCTGCTGGTTTCTCAGTTGGACAACCACTACCGAGTACATGATCCCTACCTTTTTAGAAAGTACCTATGCACTAAAAAGATGGTTAGAACATTTGAATCCATCACATTCACACATGTTCCCATAAACCTCAACAGTGTCACAGATCAAATGGATAACGATATTCTAAATTAGCACATCCATAGTGACATATAGGAAACATACAACCATAACATCATGCATAACTATGTCTAAAAACACACACACAAGTGTAACAATACATCACATAGACAGTTGCATTCCACATCATCATAAAAGGACTCACATAATAAAACCATAAAAGCGCATCCATGTGCGTCAAAAATATATAGATAAATAGATAACTCGCATGTCCAAAACAGGTCCAATACAAAATGAGAAGCCACATATGCTTTCTCATTAGGATATACATAGCGAAACAAAAACCCCTAAGTGCACCAACATACTAGGGACAGTCCCACTAGGTTACTAATCCGACTCAGGCTCATCATCTGACTCGGTGTCATCATCTTCCTCAGAGGACTCATCCTCTACGGGAAGATCTCCTCTCACCGCTTGATGAAAGTGCTCACAAGCCATTGCCATCTTCCTCATCACACCAGTTAACTCTAAAGGAAGGCTATGAATAGCGGTGATAATATCACTACTCAGATGCTGCTAGCCATCATCTGAGACTCCAGTAGCAAGCCGCTCTAGATATGGCAGCACTCCATCCATCTTCCACTGCCGCCTGCGGGAGCTCCGGATAGGTACCTCCATAGGAGCTATGGCAACAAATTTCCTCCGATGCCCGAGCAATGAGTGAGGACCAATATTTGCATATACAAACAAGGACACCATCAGTCCACATACATCACTAATACAAACTACTAACCAGCTCAAATACACTATTTATAAATATGAACATAAAAACATCACGCATACATACCAGCTGGTCCCCAAGCCTTGCCAGGAGGTCAAGGTATCTCAGGGTCTCCCTGGTAGTCCATACCCATATACGGGAACTCCTCAATCACTACAGGAAGCTGGTGCCACTGCTCCAACAGCTCCTCAGTAAAGAAGCAACCCACTCTGCTGACACCCTCTCGGATCATCATCTGACACCATCTGTACATCCGTGGCTCCTGTGGACCACTATCCTACACAGCTCGATGAGGACGAAGTGTAGGTACTTTCTTAAAAAAGAAAGCACACAGGAAGGTTCCAAAACAAAAACCAGCGCCAGAAGTCTTTGACTTGTTCAACTGACACTGAACAACCTATAGATACATCTGGCCCCATGCATAGTACGTGACACCTATAGCACGCTCTACTAGATGTAGCTGACCACCAAAGATCTTTTGGCTCCCCATGGAACCCAATATACACTGCAATAAGGTCCCCACCACCCGTATGGACAAATCCTTGATGTCACACATCAAGATGTAGGAGCTACGCACATACGCCATAGCGTAACAGTGCTGATCGTATAACTCCTCCAATGTCTCCCCCCAAGACAACACAGGTGTCAAGTCACCAACCACTCCCAACATAGGGAACCCAGTAAAAAAGTACACATTTGCCAACATAATATTGATGCACTGGCCCTGAAAGAGGAACGCCTCATCATCAACATCCCAGAAACTCACCAGTGTTTGCATCAGCAAATGCAAGCTCCGCATGAGGGGTATCCTCATAAAATTCAGCAATCCGCAATGGGATAATTTATCTCTAACATTCCTATCATTTAAGGATGCATCCCTAAGAATCTTGCAGTCTCTCTCTCACCACTTGATCTCTGCCATCCTGCACAAGCAAAATCGCTAATGTAAGCCACTGCCATCATCAAAAAACACCCAAAAGAGGCCAAGGTGCACCTGTTTGGGAAAAATGAGCACCGAGGTCACTCAAAATTTCCCCACAGATGCACCTAGGGTGCACCTTTTTCTTCAAAAGGTGCGACTTGGCTCCCATGAAACCCCAAACTGCTCATGGGGGGCCTCCGGGTGACCAAATCTAGAAAGTAAACCACCAAAAATATGAGATTTAGTGAATGATTTTACTTGCAAGTCGTGGCACTCAAAACCATCAGTCAGATCAAGAGAAATTAGCAAATGAAAAATTAGGTCCCACCTCTCCAACTTCACAATGAACAGTGAAAATGACACCTCACCAAGTGGACCCCACCCTTATATAGGCCCCATTTGACCTAATTTGTTCCGATCAACATAACAGGACCATACGGACTCCGTTTGAGACATTGTTCATGCCACTGGTTTCATAATTCTGCCCTCTATCTCTTTATGAGACCATTGTCTCATGTTTAATAAATCAATTTTGGGACCATTTCCCACAAGTCACCTTGATTCACGAGCCATGACATGATAATGCGAGTGTCTACAGACCTGTACTTGTATCACACTTTTCGATCACTACTCATGCAAGTTTTCGGGCCACCACCCATTAGGGAATGGAATTTTTATTTTTATTTTTGTATTTTAACACATATTTGTCTCTTCCATCCACCGCACCTTACGCGGACTTCTGGACCATTGTCCACAAAATGATCTACTTTTCTTGTATGTATTTGGCATATAACTTCCCCCAGACTTGCACTCACATCACATGTAGTCAAGTCTGTCCACAACAACACACACACATGTTCTCCTAACCTCTGTCCAAGAGCCACCTTTGTTTGCGTGCCTCTGCTGCACCGACCCACGAGCCTCTGCCGCAATCTATCCCGTGCATGTATTGGTATGTTTGAGAGCCTTATGCTCTATCCATACCGCGTGGATGACCTTTGGACCTCTGTCCACCATTTCGACATGGGGCACCACCTATGCCACCGCAATCAGTTGACCACACTGGAGTTTCATTTAAGCTCTTTTCTGACTCCTTAAAACAATGAAAAGATATTTGAGCACAGCTGCTTCCTTTCATGCTCACTAAAGTATAGGAAAGGGCATCTACATCGTCTCGTTTACCTCCTTTTGCGGACCATGTAGACCATTAATTGAAAAGGAATTCCTTGGCACACTCAAGCCAAGACCATTCCCCTCTTCATAATTTTATGCTTTCTCGGGAAGAGGAGCTACACTTTACGAAAAAGCTCACCACAGGTTGTCATTAAGCTCTTTTCCAGCCTTCTCATCAAGAAAATATTTCCAAGCAAACTTGGTTTTGTTCATGCTCATAAAAGTATATGAATGACCGTCTAGTCAGTATAGGTTTAACCTTTTCTAGCCTAATTGGACTACCAACGGTAAAGAAGTCTCTCATCCCCTCTAGGATGGGTGAGCTCTCCTATGTATACTTTTATCCTTTTTCAGGCACAAGAGACTACCAATGAAAAAGAGCCCCCACTGGAGTCTTCTTCATGCTTTCAGACTCTCTAAAATTGAAAGCACGATCGAGCATTTACCTTCTCGGTCTCGCCAAAAATCCATGAGATCATACCATAAAGGTGTCCCTAGACACCACCCCACAGAAAATAGTTTGGAAGTATTCCCCCTTTGGGTCTCCTTTGTTCAGAGTACTCTCCAATGTGTCTTTCTTGGATCCCATCAATATCAAAAGTGTCCACCTCTTCCAAGTATTTCCCATCTATAGTGACATTCCTGGTATTACAGCTATGATCCCATTCCCATGATTCAAGTTTCATTTGATGCCTAGTCTGTCCTGCCGTCATACTCTGAACAAAGGAAGTTTGTGTCCACCACACTCCCCCTGCCCCTGTTCAATTATTTCCCTCCCCCTCTCCCCCCCCTCATTCAGTGGGTCAGTCCACAGATTGTCTCACACCTTTCGGTTATTTCCCTCGTGCTCCTGGTCAAGGAAACATCATTGCCTTGACTAGGGGTAAGTCTCCCTCTATCGACGACAACACATATATTCCAGAGGTCTTTGTATCCTGGTTTCATTAACCTCATTGATGAGTTCCTTAGATCACTTGAGAGGAGTCCTTAGTGCCTCTCGGGATGGTTGCTTCTCATGTGCTCGACTCCAACTACATCATCCCACTGTTGATATTCGTACAGGGTTTGGTTTGCACAATACTTTGTCAAAGACCTCGGATGTCACCTGACTCTAGCACATTGATGAGACTACTGCAGGGACCTAAACAGGTTATGTCCCTTGTGATTTCTGGGTTGCATTGGAGACAATGTTTAGAATCCCCAGTAGTGCTTCTATATATATATTTATGATTGATGCAGCATACTTGTACCATAGAGACTCTGACTCTCAATCAGCGAGTCCATACAGCTATGTACCATTCCAGATCTAACAGACTGTCATTCATGAAGATATAGCATTCCATGAGAATTCCATGGGTCCAATGTACCAGATCAGTATTGTATTCAACCTCACATTGAGGCAACCATTATTGTATCATTAGTTGTATATGATCGGCTCTTGTATTTTAGAGAATAGATCAAATTATTATTTTGACATTGTCACAAGCATGGGGATGCCCGCCTCATTCATATACATGTCACGCATTATTTGTATCTCACCCATTCAAGGGAACCATATTAATACAAAAACCAAAATCCACCATGCCCCAGCCCCAGAAGCACCACCTCAGCGCAGCAAATCCTATGATGTCCGTCGGCCATACGATGAGTTGTTTACCTCACACATTAGGGGGCAATATGTTAACCCAAAAAATCTCTCACTAATCTCTCCATGACCTACACCACCCAAGGACATCACTTCACGAGCCTCCATTAGACCCCCACACCCTCAAAAATTCTTAAGGATGAAGAAAAGGGCTTAAAAACCCCAAAAAGGAGCCTAAAATACTCTCCTAGGAGATAAAGCCCCCCAAAAGGGGCTAAAATCCTAAAAGGAGCTAAAATTAGGGCGAAAGGGGCTAAAAGCCCAAAAAGGGGGCTAAATCCCGGACTAAGGGCTTAAAACCCTAAAACCCCCAAAAAAGGTATAAAAGGACGGCGGGGGGGTTCACTTTCAAAACACTTCTCCCTTGCATACTGTTATGCTTCCCATGGATTCCTTGAGACCCTTTGTCTCTCAAGCCACCCACACTCCCTCTCCTCCACCTTCATTGAACCATAGCTCCCCCATCCAAGAGAGGTGCTTCCACAAGCTAGGGCATGATGGCCCATTTCCACCAAAAGAGAAGGTATAACTGTGTTTTCTTGTTTTGTTTATTTGCTTAGTAGTTTCTTTGTTTTCTAACCCATGATTTCATTTTCAGCTTTATTTCCTAACTTGTTTTGCAAGTATTTTGTTTTACAGTAGCATAATCATTGTTTACAGGTCATTGGAAGCGGAACCCTAACCTTTGTTTGTAGAGGGGTTCTCCATTATTTCCCTTCCATATTGCTTTTGTTTCTATTCTTTGCATTCTGTTTTTCCTTTTGGTATTTTTCCAAGGAGGAACCTACCCTTCTATCCTATAGACATAAGGGAGCCATTCTTTCCCCTGTAGCAAGGAGAAATACCTGCTACACTAGCTATTGACCAAAACATCGATAACCTCTTCGACTCCATCGAATCTGATGACCCCATTGATTAAAAACCAGAAATCAAAAATCCTAGATCAACAGAAGGCATCCCAACCACCCTAGTGACCCCAGCTCACTCAGCATCCCCATCACCACCACCAACTTCAAAACATCCACCAAATACAGAACCACCATCTTCACCACCATTGGAAGCATAGACAAACACAAGTCCCACCCACGTAAACCCTGCTACAGCAAAAGTGCGGTCGATGAAGAACCCTTTGAATGAAGAGAATCAAACACAGTAGAAGCAACCAACATCAGTGCCATCAGGATCATAAGTGGTCTGTCATTCCAAATATAAGAGAAAAATAAAAGATAAGAAGAAAAAAGAGCAACAACAGACACAACAGATACCAACGGCTATCCACCTTCATCAACTAGGGTCGACTACTGCAGTCGACACACCAAAACTTAGAGATGGATAATTGGGTCAGATACAGGGAGCACTCAGTAAGGAATCCACAACAAGAATTCAAAGCCACAAAGAACAAAGAGACAAACTGAAAAAATATCAAGTCGAATTCTTAATCAAATGCAGGAATTTGACTCACATAGTTGCACCAAAAGGAAACAAAACCGACCCGACAAACCAGTAGAGATATCTTACCAGCTACTAGAAATTGTTGTGTCAAAAACTCAGGTACAACTATAATCCAATAAATAAAAGCATAGAGGGGAAACATCTGTATTATTAGGACAGTTGTACACAACATTCTTAGAAGAACACAAGGTACTGTAAGAACATCTGGAAGAGTCAGTCACTACAGAAGAAGTATTGCGCAGCTGGTATACCCACTATGGTCAGGTATTTCATCAAGCTCGAGAAACCTGAGAAAATATCAACACAATAGAGAATCAACAGGGTCTTGATGAAGAAATGAGGAGCACAATACAAGAGCAGATTGTATTGGAAACAACGAATCTAGAGAATATAGAGAAACAAGCTCATTAGTGGGTGAACTAGGCTCTTCCAAGCATCGGCAAACTAGACACAATCTATCCACAAATGCAAAGGTTGATGGACACAGCAGATGAAAAATCCCAATTTCTGGGGCCCGAGATGAGTAATATTTTAGATCTTTCAATTCAGGAGAAAATGTTGATCATGTCCAGCATCACAATCTTGACTATAGATATCCAAAGAGCTCTCCGTAGTTGGGAATAATTTTAGCACCAACTTGCCATTGCAGCAGAAGCCATAGTTGAATTATGTGTATAGAAAAGACTATCTATTATACTACACATCCCATGA
Organism: Pseudotsuga menziesii; assembly: GCA_001517045.1. Taxonomy (NCBI): domain Eukaryota; kingdom Viridiplantae; phylum Streptophyta; class Pinopsida; order Pinales; family Pinaceae; genus Pseudotsuga; species Pseudotsuga menziesii. The sequence continues at coordinate 302,427 of LPNX011057977.1, read as the reverse complement.
AGACAAAACAAAGTGAAGAAAGCTACTACAGACATATTTTGGTTACCTCCCCTGTTTCTTCGAGATGAAGAAATATTTTTTTCCTGGGGAGATGTTGGAGAAGCTAGTCAATGAATCGACTAGGCTAGTTAACCGACTAATCGGAGATTATCTTGGCCTCCAAAGGTCGTGTCGGTTGACCGAACTGACAAGTAGTTATTCCTAAATGTTTTGTAAATCATATATATTAGGTTGTTGAGCCAGATAAGAACTTGGTTCAGTTTTGTGTATGTATGGACCCTCATGTGATTAACTAATCTAATCTATTATTCTATCATATGTTCATGTCTCTTGTATCTGTATGAGTCTAGGTTTCAATATGTGTATTATTGATAACCTTATGTGATATGTCTGATTACAACAGGGTACTGATGACCCGAATTACAATGGAGGCTTTACGTCATGAATCTATGATGACCAACTACAATAATAACATACTGATAGAGGAATAAAAACATCTCCCTTCGGGTACATCAATAAAATACATTTATAATATCCTTTAAATTTACAATATTTCAACACTCCCTCTTAACGAGAAGGGTATTCTACTGACAACATCATCACCAACTTTAGGAGTAACAAAAGAGAGGATCTTTAACAGCATCAAGGTAATACATCTATACATCATAGGAATTTTTCAACAATCATCAAAAACTGGAACAATTACTCTTCAATGTCTTCATCTTCTACACCACATGATCACTTGATCATTTTCCAACAACACTTCGATCTTCCAATCCTTCATAGCAGTACTTCGATCTTCTCGATCCTTTGCAGTAACATTTTGATCTTCTTGATCCTTTAGAACATCACTTTGATCTTCTTGATGATTTTCAGTAGTAGCACTTCGATATTATTGATCCTTTATAGTAGCACTTTGATCTTCTTGATCCTTTGCATCCACACATAGACCCTTTTGATCCTTGCCACCACACTACCTGTAGTACACATGATATCTTTGTGGGATGATAAATCACTATCACTTTAGGACATAGGTCCAAGGTTGATGCAATCCTCCATCATCCTACTCACCCTTAATGAGGAGGGTCCATAGTATCCACCAGCTGAATCGTTTACAAAAGAGTGTATATCTCTTCCAGGGATGATTTTAAGGGCGAATTTTAGCCCAATGGCGAATTTTAAGGGTTACCCAAAAAAAAGTGGGAGAATTTTTATATTAAAATGTTATTATTTTATTTAATAAATTTTCCCATTGTTTATTTTGTATATAGCTTCCCCAAGGTAAATCACATTCATCCCGATTTAGGGAAAAACTAAAAAATGGATATTAGAACACAAAAATATTGATTTTTGCCCACATTTGCCCGAATTCTTCCGACTGGTAGGAGATTTTTGCCCAAATTCTCCCAATTTTTTCCGATTGGGAGGAGAAATGAAGGCGGTTCGGTGGATTTATGGATAATATCTTGAAAATTTGGTATTTCGCCCAGGATTTATGGATAATATGATTAAAAATTTGGTATTTCGTTGGGATTTATGAATATTTCAGTAAAATGGTCTTACTTCAACCTCGATTGGGATAAATTGGACATTGTTCGTCCTGGATTTGGATTTGTGGACAATTACTTAAGTAAAATGTGGAGATTTAATCAATTGGGGAAGTTTTTTCATTGGATTTGGTCCATATTTGAGCAAAAAATGGATAAATTTAGTCAAGTGAGGAAGTTTTTTACCTATATAATGGTGCAAGAGTCAAGACTCAGGCTCAACATCAAGCTTGGTTTCTATTGCAAATCAGTCTTTGCAGTGGCTGAGTGGATTCGTGGAAAGAAATTTCACAAAGTTTCTTCTATTTGCAGGCATTTTATAGGTTAGTTTCTTGAATCTTCTTCTCTCTGCAGGATTTTTACAGGTTAGTTGTTGTGAGCACTCAACCTTGTTTGTGTTATAAATCAGTTTAAAGCACGTATTATCTATGTTTTTATGGCTCCCTATAGAATATGGTGCAATAATCGTAGCTTGGACTAGGTGATGCTGGATATCAATTACTAACCTACCAGGTGCTAATGCCAGAGCCCCAACCCTATAATGTCAGAGCTATTCAATCCTTCTTAGGTCCTACGGGTGCTATTTTACATTTTGTAGATGGTTTGACAAAGGTCTCCTCTCACAAAACATGCAACACTAAGAAATTATTTCCCTTTTTGGCTCATTTTGCATTGAAAACCCTAGGAAACCAAGGAGTAGATGGGAATTTCTTACCCCAAACAAGGGCCCATCATCTCATCTCCCCAGCCAAGTTAATCCCTACCATTCGTCCCCCCGATAAGTTCAATAATGCAGGTTCTCCAACTAAGCATTCCTACATAATCTAATCTACTGGGGTCTGTCTATAACTTGAATTTTGATTAAGCCAAATATATTCTTTAATGCGGTGAAGGTAATTGCTTTCATCCATCCATTAAGGGCAGGGGGGCCACAGAAGGAAGCTTCGTTGTTATACGATAGACCACAGCTTGATGAAGTTTTTCTCATTGTATATTATTCTTTGGTACTCTGTTGGTTTTATTCTGGGTGTAAGTTATAGCATTCAATAGCCATGGAAATCATTAGCAATTATTTTCCAAGGCACATGGTACTGATTATAAGAGTAGCATAGATCTATTTTTCTTTTCAAGAATATTCACTTTTCAATCCCACGATTTATTCAAAGGACCAACGACACCTCCCATTACAACTTAAAAACCATACTATTTTTTTCCACCTTGGGGTTTTCCACCCACCACCTATATATATCATACATTGCATCTCTTGGACTTAAATAAACGAAGGTATAGATCGATCGAAGTCGTCCCTTGTTCTATTTTGAGAAGGAATAAGGAGAAGCAAAAGAAAGTAAGATCGGTATTTGACTCAGGGCAATCCAGTCTTGTTTCCTCTGGTGCTCTATCTCCTTACATTATGTGAAAATGATGGACAAGCTAATAGAGGAATAGATCTATGAGTTCAAGGAGGCTTTCAATTTGTTTGACAAGGATGGAGACGGTTTGTACTCACAAATCCCCTTCAATTATTTGTCTTTCTCTACATGTTTTCAATCTCTGCTTCTTCTGTAAGAATAGGAAGAGATGCAATGTATTTATCTTCTCTGGGTTGTGAAATTTTTAGTTTATTTACATAGATCTATTGGCCAAATTTCTTTATGTGATGAATTGTGTACTTAGATCGGTTGAAAGCAATGGCTTTTTTTATTACCCATTTTATTAGATTTTAGGATTATCCATTTATGTTGGGTAGTTATGGTAGAGGGATGTAATTAATGGTCGCATGGTTAGTACTCTGTAGTCAAATCATTTCCATGTAACATTATCAGTGTTCTATGGTTAATAGGGGACAAGGTATTAGATATGGTTCATTCAGTTGGTTCTCTTATTGCTTGATTTGAGTTTTCATAAATCGCCACTCATCAAATTCTGAACATTTTTACTTGTATAGTTAACTAAAGTTTTTAACCCTCTTTCTGATTGGAGTGGGTAGGAGAATTTTATGAGAGATCTATTGCAATTAGACCTCTTTGTTAATAATTTCATCAAAGTCACCCAAAAATTGCACTTAGTCTCATTCAGAAAATGAAGACTGCATTAGCACTGAAAACATCTTAGTTTAACACTTTGGAAGTAGTGTAGCCACTTTGACCTGACTCTCATCTTGAAACACTTTGATCAATAATTTTTTCAAAGTTACCCACGAATTGCACTAAGTCTCATTCACATAGAATACTACATTAGCACTGAAAACATCTTAGTTTAACACTTTGGAAGTAGTGTAGCCACCTTGATCTGACTTTCATCTTCAAACACTTTGATCCCACCCTTTTGTAGAGGCCTGGAAAATCATAGGAAACAACAACAAGGGATTCTTCCCAGTCAACGTTCCCAACTAGCCCATGACTATTTGGTATGGGGAATCCATCCGGTTTGCGGTCCGGCTACCGTAGGTCAAATAACAAAAATAAAGGGTTTTACCGGTTACGGCCTGGTCCACTGTGTATATTTTTGTATTTTTTAACTTTAAGTATGATATGCAAGTGCCTATCTAACATGCATATTGATAAATAATATGAGGAGCAGTCACAATGTGATGCGCAGGTTCTTACCTCTCGTCTTAAACTCTCTCGCATCTAAATCGCACACAACAAAAAACAAAATAACTAATCTATCCCTAGGGAGCAAGATTATTAATTAATGAGTAATGTATTACTGTTCATTTATTAAGATAAATCATAGGTAGTTGTTCTTTGAATCAAAACACATAAACATAAATAAATATATGCACAACAAGATATCTCATTGTTTGTTAAGACATTCATTACTCATAGTGGAAATCATCATAAAATAAACTAGAGAACATTCATACAAGAACATAGGTTCACAAAGTTAGAATTATCTCACAGTTAATGAAACACAGCTAAAAACGAAATAGTTCCCCTTCAACATTGTTCATTTCATCACATTTGAACATTCCACACAACACTTTCTCCAACATGCAAAATTGTAATTATATATTTTTGCAAAACAAAATAGTTCCTCTTACAACAAGTTTTTCACAAGTCTCACTGGGAAAAAGCCCCCCTTTCCTCTTACTTTCCTCAATTTATACAAAAACCAGCCCAAACCTTTGGGTTCCCCAAATCATTTTGTCTTTTGTGAGTGTTCATGATTCATACGAATGTTACATTTCAAGTCAAGATGAAGATTTACACACTCGGTAAGAAAGACCATCCTGGTAATCGACGAACCGCTGAAGCCCGAGACTGTGTTCTTAGTGATTATGCTTCATAACCTGATGGTCCTTTTGATATCCTGTCAGTCTCTAATTTTCGCTTTCTTCTTTATGCTTCAGCTTTTCCTTTATTTAGCCAATTTCTTTTCTTATAGCGGTAATCGTCAACTGAATCTAGAAAATCTCCTAGGCTTGTCTGCAATCATATGAACAACTCATCATTAATCTGGACTACCTTCAATAAACATAAACCAAACTACCAATAAAACCATCGTTAAAAGTGAAACCTGGTACTGCGTTTTCAACGTGAAAATCTTAACTTGATAAACAACAAAGAACCTCCTGTCATTCATGAAACACGTTACAAGCTCATAACAATGGCGGGAAAATGACCAGGCATCAGGCATATAAAAATCCCCATCAACGAATCAGAACACTTGACATCGGTCGGTTAGTTCACTGGAACGCCGCAACGGTGGGTGACCCATGGTCTAGGGGTTCCAGAGCACAACAACTCGTCGGTGAAAAAAGAAAGTACTAAAACGGGCGTCATACATCGACGATCAGAAAGTCATTTAAATGGACGGTTAGTCTGCGAAGGGACCGCAACAGCAGGAATCAAAAAGACACGGCCTCCGCCCAAAGTAATAAATTGCTCTGATAGCAAAGACAAGACAAAGACAAGCCATAAGTACGTGGGCTCGGTAAAGACAGGAGCTATGCATCGGAACATTCGTCCTTTATCTTCTGCAACGACGGCTCTGTAAGGAACTATGGCTACGATACATTGCATTGAAAACTTCCGACAACGAAGAAAATAAATAACCGGTAAATCAAAACTCAAATTCAAAAGGAAGCACCAGCAAACAATGACATCCATTCAACAAGTATCCTCAAAGATCAAACTTGCAGTAACATTACACAATCCTAATCAAACTAGGCAAGACAAAAATTGAAAGGAGGGTCCCAATTTTTTAGAAATTTGAGAAAAAGTTGCCGCTGCAACAATTGGCAGCTACCTGGTGAGCCCAAATCTCTGAATCAACTCCTCCTTAAGTAACAAACTGTTCAGCAATTTAATTCTTCTATATGTCTATATTCCTACAATGGCAAACATATGTACTCTAATCATTGATGACAGTCCAATCTGTTAGGAAATGGAAACCCAAAATCTCCAAGTCAGGATAACTCTTTTGAGGCCAAGTAGATGAGTTTCATTTTACCTCTGTCTTTGGGAAGCTTCCATCTTGGACACCATAGGAATGTAACATATGGTAAACAAAGATATTCATTTGTTCCTCATTCCCATGCGATTTTGCACTTTTTGTTCCTTTTGAATCTTTTGTTCTTGTGAGTCCTCCTTATGCCTTTCTTTCTGAATTTTATTCAGGATCTTCTATCCATAGTGTCCTCTTGTGTGAGAGATGTATTTAATTTTCAGCTCACATATAGAGAAGAACTTTTGGAAAATTTGTATTCACATGATTTGATACTTTGCTTTGATATGCATTGCTTCCTTTAGGAGTTTTGACTCTTATCATCCTTTAGGCTTTCAAATCTTGGCATGGGATCATTTATATATAATATACCGTTTACCTTGCCTCCTTTCCGTGGGGCTTTTCCTGTCACACCCTAGGACTTTTTAGATGTGAAGTGGATGGAACCTTGAAATAGTATTCCAGACCTTTTTATCCTAAGTTATTTTCAGGGATTAAGTAGTACTTCAATGAGTTCATAGTCATTTAGAAAAACTACTTACTAGAAGAAATTCTATCAGCTCCAACAAGAATACACAGTCTTATACCAAATATTTCAGTTAATCGAGAACCCTGATTCTTTCCATGCAACCAAACGTTTGCCTCTTTTATTGAAATCAAACAAAATTCAACTAAAACAAACAAAAATGAAACAAATCAAAGTAGACAACCAAATCAAATTATTTCTATACAAAACAAAAATCAGGAAAATATGGTTTGAAAACTAAACCATTTATTGGTAAGTTCTCTTCCCACCCCTGTAAATCTTGCAATTTATAGGTTGAGGGGCCAAGTTTTGCTGCAATCTGAAAGGGCCTACCCATAACTATTGAAACTTTGTATGCTTCCCCTTTTCATCATGCGGATGATCCCACTTAAGAACCAAATCTCCCTCTTCAAATTCCTTTGTTCCAGCTTTGTCCTTATCAAACCACCTTTTCACTACCTCCTGTTGTTGCTTAAAATGTGCTTTGGCCTTGGATCTAGACTCCTCTATCTTCAAAAGATTATAAATTCTAAGTTGCAAGATTTCGTTGTCTTTGCCTCTAGACTCTTGGGATATTATGGAAGATGGTAGCATAATGTTCGGAGGAAGTATAGCCTCCTTTCCATAAACAAGGGTATATGGTGACACACCTAGGGAATTCTCGAGTGTAACCCTATCAGCCCAAAGAGCATTCAGTAATGCTGAATGCCAACTCCTCTAGTTTTCTATGATAGTCTTTTTCAAAATCCTAATCAAATTCTTGTTTGTATATTCTTCCAATCCATTTCCTTGTGGGTAGTAGTTGGCAGAATAATGCAACTTAATTCCCGTTTCATGAGAAAATGCAGTTAATTTAATGGAAGAAATGTAAGTAGCATTTTCAAAACCTAGGGAAATTGGAACCCCAAACTTGGTCATGATATGATCCTGCAAGAAATCCATGACAACATCTTCATTGACTTTTCGTAGTGGAATGGCCTCAACCCATCTAGTGAAATAGTCCATTGCTGTTAAAATATATTTTTGTTGGAAGGAAGAATTTGGTTTTATTTCTTCAATGACGTCAATTCCCCATTTCTCAAAAGGTTCCATTATCATAACCGGCTTCAGTGGTCCTGCTGCTTTGGTTTGTCTCCCTCCACACCTCTGACAGATATCACACTTTCTCACATGGGCATGAGCATCCTTGAACAGTGTGGGCCAATAGTACCCAGCCCTGAGAATTTTGTGGTCTGTCGTGTCTCTAGAGAAATGGCCTCCAATAGGCCCATCATGTAACTCAATTATAACCCTTTTTGCATCCAGGATTTTCTAAACATCTGAGAAGGACTCCATCATAATTCTTCCTAAATAAAATTCCATCAACAATCTGATAAGCAACTGATTTAAGGTGCAATTCCCTTCACTACTTGGAATTCCAATGTTCTGGCAACACAACTTCATGAAGGTAATGAACAAGGTCTCTATACCAGGAATCTGGAGCTGTGAAAAGAGGACATACATCCATCATATGTAACTATGCCTCATTTTCCCAATTATTTTCTTCACTGCTATTACCTTTAGCCATTAGTCTGCATAGTCCTTTCCCTCTAACTATGGAGGTTGGCTTGAATTCAAGATCATACTTAATTTTTTGGTTTTGCATCGGAAGTTTTCTGATCTTTTCTTCCGCCGTTGCGGCTGCAAAAGTTGTTTCATTTAAACGTGCCATCGCGGAGGGCCACACCCTTTATTTGTCCGTCGTTATGGCTGCCAAAGGCCTAACTTTTTCGAACCTTTAAGGATTGTTTCTTTCGACTTAAGTCCCGTTGCGGACGTTGGAATTCCTTACGGTTCTGCCGTTGCGGATGAAGGAAGCGCCGATCTTGCCGAAGTGTTAATTGTTTTCTTTCGATTTATACTTTAATTCTGGTTATCCCCACCGTTGCAGATGGATTTTTGGTTTGGCCTTCCACCATTGCGGAAAGAAGTAATATTTCAACTTTCGATTTAGAATTGGTCCACCCTTCCATTTTTCCCGCCGCACGTGCCGACCATATATATATACGGGGTTCGAGGGGTATCTTTTATTGTTTTTTTTAACCGTCGAGCACTGTCATTGTCGTGCGTGTCGTTCTCACGAGCTACGAAAGATCCGGTTGCTGGTACCCACATCCAGGTGGCTCGAATATGGACATTTGACCGCTCATCTTCCCGATTGATCACATTGCATTTCCAGGTAGGCTCTTTGGCCTTTTCCCGTTACCATTTAGGTATTTGATTGATGGTTTGCTACGGTTAGGGTGTTAAGTGTGGCCGTTTCCTTCGTCCCGTTAATTTCTATGCCAATTTAATGGGGGATTTTTTATCGTAGCTATCCTGGGAGGGGTGCTTTTATTACCCACAAAATAGTTCTCCCACAGCCGTTGTCTTGCGACCCTGCGCGTAGAGGATGAGGGGGTTTGGCCCAGATGGCCGATTGGAAGAGATCTTGGAAACTGCATTGTACTTTGTGTACAGATCTCAAGACGTCCTCGAGGTCCTGACTGCCAGAATAATGAGATTGGAAAGCAACGAAGAAGCTCTAGCTGAGCTGCCATCAAAAGATAAATAGGCCCTTAAGCGGGATTATGACCTGGTAGAGTTTGCCATCAACACCGCTGAAGATTTCAAGAAGGTAGTTAAAAAGACAAAGGGATTATGCACCGAGTTTTTCAGAAGACTTCTCATTACCTACAACCGGTGCCAGATAGAGGCTGAGAAGAGGCTTGAGGCTTTCCCAGACCACGATTCATTTATGGAGATGTTGCAGAAAAGACATCAGGATGAAGAAGTAAGAATGTAGCACATTAAGGCCATCAATGACCAGATTCTGAGAAGTGAAGTAGGCCATTCAGCAGTTAGTGTGCAGATCTTGGAAGACCAGCTTCGGTTAAGCGCAGCTAGAGTGGAGGCTATAAAGAACCAGGCCGAAAATTTTTAAATCAACATTCAGTTTTTGGAACCCTGTGCATTTGAAGGCATTGCCTCTGATGCTGCATCATGGAAGAAGTTTCTAGATGCTCAAGTGGGACCCTCCTCATGAAGGATCAGTCATTATTGTAATTTGTAACTATTTTGTAAAACATTTAAGAAAAGTAGAACGTTGGGAAACGAGAGGTTGGGAAGCCCAAAGGTCACTTTGGGAATCCCAACAGTCCCACCCTTTTGTAAAAATGTAAAAGACTTAGAGGGAAAAAGGGCTTTTTCCCAGTGAGACTAGAAAGCTATATTGTAAGAAGAACTATTTCTCTTTGCAATAAAGAAATATGGTTTTCTTGTTGGAGGAAGATTGGTGGAATGTCCAAATTTTATGCTGTGGATGGCTGAAAGATGAACTATTTTGTTTTCCAGTTTTTGTCCATTAACCGTGAGATCGTTCTAACCTTTCGAACCTATGTTCTTGTTTAAATGATTTCTGGTTTATTTTGTGGAATGAACACCATGAGTAATGTATGCGATTCATAAAACAACTGGCTATCTGGTTGTTGAAATATCTTTAATCGTTCATGCATTGTGGAAAGAAATATCAGCTAACTGTAGTTTCTCTTTATATTGCATGTACAATACATATTACTCACAAATAATTTACAGTTTGCTCCTCGGGGATAGATAGGTAGATTTATAGATAGTTAGTTCATTTCATTGCTGCATATGTGATTTAGATGCAGGTGAGTCTAAGACAAGAGGTAAGAACCTGCGCATCACGTTGTGACTGCTCCCGGCATCCAAATCATCCTGTATTGTTAGTTAGGCATATGCATCTCATACATAAGTCAAAAAATACAAAAATATACACGGTGGACCGGGCCGCAACCGGTAAAACCTTTGTTTTGTTACTTTGACTTACGGTAGCTGGACCGCAAATCAGACGGATTCCCTATACCAAACAGTCAACAGGCTAGTTGGGAACGTTTACTTGGGAGAATCCCTTTCTATTGTGGCCTATGAATTTCCAGGCCTCAACAGTTTTGGCGCTAGAAGGAGGGCCGCCAGTGAATGGCTGGTCGTGGAAACTTATTTTTCCCAAGATTACCCCACCAACAAGTGTTTTGAAGCTTGTAATCTGACCCAAGTACTTACAGGTTTCGGTTATACCTTTGATGTAAGAAAGCCTGTTCTCACCCTACATTGTGCTGTGTTTAGACTTTCATTCTTATACCTGTGCCTATGGCTGGAATTAATGTAAATCTGCCCAACCCTCTACCGTCTTGGAGAGCTAGGTCACCTTTGAACCTCACACCTCCTTTTCATAACCTACCTCAGGCCTTTGACAAGCTGTTGCCTAAGTTTGACCCCAAAGAAAGGACTACTGTTGATGATCACCTGCAAATCTTTTATCTAATATTAGAAGGGCTAAGGGCTGGGGAGTATGAAGATGTGGTCTGTAGACTATTCCCTCACACCCTAAAAGGAGCAGCAGGATCCTCGTATTTTGGATTTCCCGCAAACTCTATTCCTGATTGGGACACATTCGAAAGGCTATTCCAGAGTAAATACATAGCCCAAAAGACATATGCCTCACTAATGAAAGTTCTTGGTTTGGTAAGAAAAGAGAAGAATGAGAAAGTATGTAGTTTCACTCAAAGATTTTCAATATACCTAAAGAACTTTTCTGTAGCTGACAGGCCCTTAGACAAGGTCTTAATTGAATATTATACCTCTGCCCTAGGACCTAAGTTAGCTATGTTCGCTACAATGAAATCCAAGCCTACATTGGTAGAGACTTATGAAGAGGCAGAGAGGGTAGAAGCTGAAATGGAAAGTGTAGAAGATTATCCTGACTTTCCTAGAGAGAAGACTACAAATAGAAGAGCTTTATTGCTGTCTAAACCTAATGATGAACAATCATATGATTATCAAGGAACGTTGAAAATGATGCAGAATCTATCCAACAGAATAATAGATCTGGAGAAAGGCGTGGAAGCTCAGAAAACTCATAAACCCTACTACCAAAAAAGAGAGGATAACGACCAATGGCAAGTCCCTCCCCCACATTTCCCATCAGTAAACGTAACAGAAGTAGGGGGTGATAATTTCTGCACTTTTCACCAACAACCTCATTCAGAAAAGAAGTGTCCTCAATGGTTGAATTCGATGACATTGGTTATGAATCAGCTGCTAGATTATAAATTAACCAAGGACAGCGGCAAAGAGGAAAAGAAAAACTAGGCTATGGAGAAACAAGATAATGACACTATGTTTTCATGGAATGGTATCTCACTGTTTGATACTGAAGAGAGCACTCTCAAAACTGAATGCACACCTACAGCAACAAAATACATAGATTTAACAATTTCGAAGATCAAAAGACCGCAAAAGAATGTCAAGAGACAAGTAGAGGTGAAGGTTGAGGACAAAACACCTAGAGCCAATACCCTCAACCAAGAGGCAGAGCCAATCACTGAGACTGTCAAACCTATAGAAGAAAAAATAGTTGTTAATGATGAGGATATACCTACTCAAAACTAACCAGGAGAAGAAGACATAGAACCAGGGTGGGAAGAGAAAGATGATACCCCACCTTTTCTTTCTACCCTAGAAATGCTGAATCACAATGTGCATAATTGCTTGGTAGATTCTGGATCAGCGGAGAGTGTTATGCCTCTGGAGATTTGCAAAAAGATTAATGGAAAGCTAGAGTCCACTTTTTGTGAAGCAACACAATTAGACAGCACAGGGGTCAAAGTAGAGGGAGAGATGAAAAATGTTCTCATTCGTTTGTTTGCAAACAACAAGATTTGTCAATTTATTGACATTACTGTGGCTGACATACCTAGTGGATATGGGCTTATTCTCAACAGAGATTGGGCTGCCAGGTTAAAAGGCTATTTTGCTTCAGACTGGTCTCATTTATTGTTGCCTCTCACAGGTACCCCAAATAAGATTAAGATTTTGAGAGAGCCTTACATGAAGCATACTGTCACTAAACTAGGAAAGGGAAATGAATTTGTTGATTCTGTCCTGGGAAATTATCTGATTGAGCTTAAGATAAGACATCTTACTGAAAGAAAAGCCAGTTCTGAGACTAACTATCAGCCTGATCTCCTTCAACTTCCTCAGGATGAAGGGGATGACTGTAGGATTGTAGACATGTGTTCAATTTCAAAAATAGCAGAGCTAGACCATGGTTAGATGTCTCATGTCTATGATCTAGCCCACCCTCTAACTCCCTAAGATAACAGATATTCAGGAGTGGGCAATTTTTTTCTTTCTTTCCTTTTGCTTTGTACATCAATAAATTGATGTCGTTTTTCTTTGATGCTTTGATGTTGTTTTCTTTTGATTATTTGATTTGGCACTATTTTCTTTTATTGCTTTGTTAACATTTATTTCGGTTTTGAATAAAGAGGCAAACATTGGTTGCAATGGAAACATTAGGGTTCTTTATTAACTGAAATCTTGAGCAAAAGTCTGTGAATTAAAACATAGAATGTCTTCTAGCAGCAGTGTTCCTAACTGGCCATGCATTCATTGAAGTCTTACTTAACCCTTGTAATTAACTCAGAAGTAAAAGAGGTTTGGAATACTATTTCGAGGCTCCATCCATTTCACATCTTAATATCCAAGGGGGTGACAGCAAAAGACCCACGGAAAGGAAGCAAAGTAAACAGTATATCATATACAAATGATCCCATGCCATAATTTGAGAAAAGATAAAAGCTATCAAGATTCAAAAATCATTAAAGAAAAACAATACATATCAAAGCAAAGTATCAAAGCATGAAGTACTAGATTGCCAAAAGATCCTCTCCGTCCGTGAGCTGAAATATGAAGTACATTGTTCACACAAATGGACACTATGGGATAGAGGATCCTGAATTAAAATTTAGTAAGAAAGGCATGCAGGAGGACTCATATGAGAAGAACTAAAGTTAAAATAGCACAAAAGTGCAATTGGCATGGGAATGAGGAACAAAAGGGTAACGTTGTTTACTATCTGTTACAATCTTGTGGTGTCCAAGCTGGAAACTACCTAAGGACAGGCATAATAAACCTCACTTATTTGGCATCAAAAGAGTTATTCAGACTTGCAATATTTCTGGTGTTACCATTTCCTAAAAAATGGACTCCTGATCAATGATTTAAATGCTTAAGTTGGCTAGCCCAGGGATACAAACATCTAGAAGATTTCAACTTTTATTCAGACAGTCTTGAACTGGGAAAGAGTTAATTTAGAAATCTGGGGTTCACCAAGTAGTCACCAATTGTTGCAGCTGCAACAATTTCCCAAAATTCCAAAAAATTTCAGGACCCTCCTTTCCTTGGTTTGGTTCTTTGTCTTTGAGTTATTTCATTGATGTCACAAAGAGAATTTCTAATGCTTGGATTGAGCTACCAATTGTTTTGATCCCTACTCTGACGCTTGAAGTAATCCATTGTTTGATCAGACTTTATCGCTCCCTTTGGATGCATGTTCAACATGTCTGAATCGGAAGGTGTTTGGTTAAAGCCTCCACCGTTGTGGCTGAATAGTCACTCCTAACATTGGTTTCGCTCCCAATACATTGGTTTTAATCGGTGGTTTTTTTTTGGTTTAGATCGGAAAGACTGGTCATTTCTTTCTCCGCCGTTGCAGATGGATGTTTAGTTTTAACTTCGACTTTTCTCCAGATTCGGTTGGCGAAATCGGCTGGGTTTTGGTTTTTGCATCGGAACCATAGCCCTTTGACCTTCCGCCGTTGCAGATAGATTTTCAGTTTGACTTCGATTATTTTTTCCGATTTCTTTGTTTTCACGTCGGATGTTTTTTGGTTTTGCATCAGAAGTTTTCGGATCTTTTCTTCCACTGTTGTGGCTGCAAAAGTTGTTTCGTTTAAATGCATCGTCGCAGAGGGCTGCACCCTTTATTTGTCCGTCATTGCGGCTGCCAAAGGCCTAACTTTTCCGAACCTTTAAGTGTTGTTTCTTTCGGCTTAAGTCCCGTTGCGGACGTTGGAATGCCTTACGGTTCTGCCGTTGTGGATGAAGGAAGCACCGATCTTGCCGATGTGTTAATCGTTTTCTTCCGATTTATACTTTAATTCCAGTTATCCCCACCGTTGCGGATGGATTTTTGGTCCGGCCTTCGGTCGTTGCGGAAAGAAGTAAGCTTTCAACTTCCGATTCAAACTTGGTCCACCCTCCGATTTTTCCTGCCGCACGTCCTGACCATATATATATATATACGGGGTTCGAGGGGTATTTTCTATTGTTTTATTTTAACCATCGAGCAGATTCATTGTCGTGCGTGTCGTTCTCACTCATCTGCCCGATTGATCACATTGCATTGCCAGGTAGGCTCGTTGACCTTTTCCCGTTTCCGTTTAGGTATTTGATTAATGGTTTGCTACGGTTAGGGTGTTAAGTGCGGCCATTTCCTTTGTCCCGTTAATTTCTATGCCGATTTAATGGGGGCTTTTTTATCGGAGCTATCTTGGGAGGGGGGCTTTTTTGACCAACAGAATAGTTCACCCACCGCCGTTGTCTTGCGACCCTGCGTGTAGAGGATGAGGGGGTTTGGCGCAGACAGTCGTTACGATGTCTGTGCCAAAATGCCCTGTATGATAGTGTTGTGGGTCGGAATAGGTTCACCGTGACCTTCTCCTTTAGGTTTGGACAGTTGGTCCCGATTTTATGCAACCACAGCCGTTTTGCTTTCGAGGTCCCGCGCAACCAAATTCTTGCTCAGTTTCGAACCCGGGACGGGGAAGAGGGTGTACCGTGACGCATAAGTCTTCACCATAGTTTGCACGGGGGGGGGGTTTCTCTGATCAAACGCGCCCTAGAAACCCGCATCCTTGAATAGCAAGAATTTCGCTGCACTATGCGACACGTAGTTTCTTTTTAAACCCTAACATGTGGAGGGGATACGTCATGGCGTTCAGTTTGTTAACCAGAAATCGCAAGGGTAGTGGTGTTGTTAAAAGATTTGTTTGAGGGCTTGCATAGTTTTCCCCTATCTGTCCCACGCAGTGTTTTGATAATGGCACGCGTAGAAAGTGGGAGTTTCCTTCGCGCTAATGTAGATGTTTTTTCGTCAGATTACATTATGAGAAATGTTTGGTATTGGCAAAAAGTGGTAGCTTGCATAATCTTACTGCATATAACTCTTTTCAATCATGCTAGACATAGACTAAGTCACTGAACAATGCACATCATGTTTCAATAGCTTTGTTAGTAAGGTCATTTCAGCCTAGGTATACACATATGTTAGCTTCATTAACTAATTGCTGTCATGATACACATAGAAGAAGTAAAACGTTGCACATTGTCATATAAGTGTCTGCAACTGGAATTGCTTAATGTTACAATGTTATATATGGCAGCAAGAATTCGAGCTCACAATGTCAAAGAGACAAAAGAAGAAGGCCCCTGTGGTCGAAGAAGAGCCAGAAGTAGAAGTGGTCACCAAGACAGAATATGTATATGAAGACACTAAATGCATTTCTGGCGCGGAACCTGAATACCAGTGGGGGGAAATCTATAGACTGATTACCGGAAGAGAAGTTCCCGACATGGGCTTAGAAGAAGAGTCCATATATGCAAACATTGAAATATCTTCCCTTATGAAGGTCGCCACCAGGCCAGAGCTATTCCCATGCTATGAGGTAATTGGCTGGATTCTGCCCTGGGCAGATCTAACCATAATGATTCTGGAAAATGTTGAAAGACAGGGCTATGTTGCGTTTAGCCCTGGATATGTGGCATTGGCTTATCACCTTCCTGAAGCCCAATTATTCTTATCTGATGATTGGCTAAATAGCATTATAATGGACCTGGTAGAGACTCTTAAGAGAATGCTGTTGCAGGGAAAACATTACCAATACAGACCGACGGGTGAGTATGATACAACGAGCTTGAGGGCTCCCTACAGATTTATAGCTCTAATGCTTAATAGGGTCTTTGGGAGAACTCATGGCAGATTCTTCAAGCTAGAGTGGATACCCATCATTTTTCACGTGGCAACCTAAGGGACAATCTTCAACTGGGCCAGCCTTGTATCAAGCAGTATTTCTTCTTTCTTGGCCTTAGACTTGGGAGGAGAGTCCCAGAAAAGATATGAATTCTATATGAGTTCAATACTGATAGACTGTATATTGTGCAACCAGCCTTTCCCTGGTCTCAGGTGCATCTGGGACTAGGAAAGAATATCTGTCTATGCTGCTTATAGACCATTGTGGGCACACCAGTACCATAGCTATTACAGAGAAGTCTGTGAGCACTTCATTATGCCACTATACACACTCAGTTTTTGGAAAGAGTCTGATTGTATGTCGGAGGAGGCCATGGAAGTAATAGAGAACTATGCAGACTACTATTTGACCAAAAATGGCATGTACTTCAGAATGTTTGGAGGCTCGAGATCACCTTCCCTACTGCCAAAATATGCAACTGATTACATTGTCCATAAGGAGGCAGTCAGACAAGTGTTCTTGGATGGAATAGGTAGCTTCCTATTCAAACATAAGAAGATTGCTTATCCTCCCTTTCCCTTCAGAATAGGAAGCTGCAGGTTCACTAAGGTGAAACAAGCTGGTGAATTCGTAGAGGAGCTGGAGAGGTTCCACTTTGGCGAGATGCCCTACCACATAAATGACTCCCATGGTAAAGTTGCGGAACATTGTAAAGAAAACAAAGTGCATTTTGAGTATAACCACCATTTTGATAGGGAAGAGTCTGTCTTCCAAAATGCCCTGAACATGATAGCTCTAAAGAGAAGATTCAAGAAAAAGATTACTACCAAAGGTGGAAAGGGGGATGAACAATCTAAGGATGAGGAAGAAGCAAAGAAAAGAAAATATGAAGCCTAGAGATTGGCACAGGAAGCTGTAGGGTGGCTGCACAGTGAAGAGGAAGGGAAAAGAAAAGCTGCCCAAGAAGTAGCTGAGAAATCCCAGGAAGTAGCTAAAGAAGCAGAAGAAGCAGCTAAGGAAGCATAGAGGTTGAAGCTGACACAGATTGAGACAGAATAGTCGGCTTCCGACATAGCTGGATGGCAGACCCAGGATGTTGAGAACCCCGAGGTTCAGGACCTACAAGTACCTGCTGCCAGCACACCCATGGTCCCCACTCTCAAGCTGGTTCCTTTTGTTCAGAAAAAATGGGAAGAAATCCCTGATTTCAACATTGTATATTATGATAGGGAAACGAAGAGAATAATAAAGAGGACAGAGAGGAAAGTTGAGGCAGAAGGTCTACCTGGTAAAATGATAATGGATACGGTTGTTATGTTAGGAACAGACCAAGATCCAAGATTCACCCTAAGAGCCGGGTTTGCATTTATCCAAGCTTCAGAGGATAATTTAGGGAATATAATAACTGACTTGGAGCATTTCAAGAAATCCTCTTCTCAGTTGAAAGATACATTGAGGAAAGAGAGGGAAGAAAGCAACAGGATCAAGAGGAAATATGAAGATATGCAAAGGGAAGTGAAGTCCTCAAGAGCTGGGCCCTCCAAGGATAAATACAAGTGCTGGAAACGACACAGGAGTCTCTGGAGAGAGTACAGAAAGAATATCAAAAGTTAAGAACTGAAAAGGAACAGCTACTGGAAAAGGTGGAGGAGCTAGAAGAGCAGCAAAGGATCCTCTTGGAGGCCAATGATCTGCAAACCCAAGAACTGAAGAAGGAACATCAGGAACAGATTTCCTCGCTTACAACTGCTCTGGAGGAAGCAATAGAACAGCAGGTTAACCTCCAGCCATTCAAAGAGCATGTATTGGCCCAAAAAACCAAGATGCTGCAGCTACAGACTGTTGTTGAAGAAGAAAGATGTAGAGTGCTGCAGATCGATGGCCGATTGGAAGAGATCTTGGAAACTGCATCTTACTTTGTGGACATATCTCAAGACATCCTTTTGGTCCTAACTGCCACAATAGCGAGATTTGAAATCAACAAAGAAGCTCCAGCTGAGCTGCCATCAAAAGATAAACAAGCCCTTAAGTGGGATTATGACCTGGTAGAGTTCGCCATCAACACCGCTGAAGATTTCAAGAAGGTAGTTAAAAAGACAAAGGGATTATGCACCGAGTTTTTCAGAAGACTTCTCATTACCTATAACCGGTGCCAGATAGAGGCTGATCAGAGGCTCGAGGCTTTCCCAGAACACGATTCATTTATGGAGATGTTGCAGAAAAGACATCAGGATGAAGAAGCAAGAATGCAGCACATTAAGGCCATCGATGACCAGATTCTGAGAAGCGAAGTAGGTCATTCAGCAGTTAGTGTGCAGATCTTGGAAGACCAGCTTCGGTTAAGCACAGCCAGAGTGGAGGCTATAAAGAACCAAGACAAAAAACTTGAAATCAACATTCAGTTTTTGGAACCCTGTGCATTTGAAGGAATTGCCTCTGATGCTGCGTCATGGAAGAAGTTTCTAGATGCTCAAGTGGGACCCTCCTCATGAAGGATCGGTCATTATTGTAATTTGTAACTATTTTGTAAAAAATTTAAGAAAAGTAGAATGTTGGGAAACGAGAGGTTGGGAATCCCAAAGGTCACTTTGGGAAGCCCAACAGTCCCACCCTTTTGTATAAATGTAAAAGACTTAGAGGGAAAAAGGGATTTTTCCCAGTGAGACTAGAAAGCTATATTGTAAGAAGAACTATTTCTCTTTGCAATAAAGAAATATGGTTTTCCTGTTGGAGGAAGATTGGTGGAATGTCCAAATGTTATGCTGTGGATGGCTGAAAGATGAACTATTTTGTTTTCCAGTTTTTGTCCATTAACCGTGAGATCGTTCTAACCCTTCGAACCTATGTTCTTGTTTAAATGATTTCTGGTTTATTTTGTGGAATGACCACCATGAGTAATGTATGCGGTTAATAAAACAACTGGCTATCTGGTTGTTGAAATATCTTTAATCATTCATGCATTGTGGAAAGAAATATCAGCTAACTATAGTTTCTCTTTATATTGCATGTACAATACACATTACTCACAAATAATTTACAGTTTGCTCCTCGGGGATAGATAGGTAAATTGATAGATAGTTATTTCATTTCATTGCTGCATATGTGATTTAGATGTAGGTGAGTCTAAGACGAGAGGTAAGAACCTGCGCATCACGTTGTGACTGCTCCCGGCATCTGAATCATCCTGCATTGTTAGTTAGGCATATGCATCTCATACATAATTCAAAAAATACAGAAATATACATGGTGGACCGGGACGCAACCGGTAAAACCTTTGTTTTGTTACTTTGAATTATGGTAGCCGGACCACAAACCGGATGGATTCCCTATACCAAATAGTCAACGGTCTAGTTGGAAACGTTGACTGGGGAGAATCCCTTTCTGTTGTTGCCTGCGAATTTCCAGGCCTCAACAAAACCTTCGCATGAAATTTATTGTCCCCATAAAGGATTGCATACCCTTTTTGTTATGGGTAAGGGGATCTGTTCGATGGCTTTGATCCTTTCTGGGTCTATGGAGATCCCCTCTTTAGAAACCACGTGACCCAGTAGCTTTCCTTCTGTAACAACAAACACACACTTCTTGGGGTTTAATGAGATACCATACTTTTGGCAATGTTCAAAAATTTGTTTTAGATGGAACACATGTTCTTCTCTTTTCTTTGAGAATATTGTGATGTCATCAAGGTATACCACCACACTGCGGCCGATCAGCCCACGGAAATATATATCCATAGCCCTTTAAAAAGTAGCTCCAGTGTTTATAAGTCCAAAGGGCATCCTTCTGTAAGCAAAAGTCCCCCATCTCATTCTGAATGTAGTTTTGAGTATATCTTCTTCAGCTACTAACACTTGATTGTAACCAAAGAATACATCTAATAAAGAAAATAACTCAGAACTAGAGACCAACTGCAATACCTGTTCCAAGGGTGGAACTGGATAATTGTCTTTATCTGAAGCACGATTTAAATTTCTGAAATACACACATAGTCTAATTTCTCCAGATTTATTCCTTACTAGTACCAGATTTGAAACCCATTCCGAATGTCTAACTTTGAAGATAATTTTAGCATCCAACAATTTCTTTACTTCATTCTGAATTAGAGGCTCTATTTTTGGATGCATTTTCCTCAAAGGCTGCTGATAAGGCTTAACCCCGGTCCTAATAGGGACGACATGCTGAATAATCTTGGTGTCATATGTTTTCAAATCTTCATACATCCATGCAAACACATCTTTGTATTGTTTAAACAAACTTATGAACTTATTTATTTCACCTGGGGAGAAACACCTTCCCAAATTCACATGTTTAGGCTCAATTTCAGTCCCTAAATTAATCAACTCGAACTGTAGAGACGAGCTATGAGTCTTAACATTTACTGGCCTTCTGAATTTATCATTTAGATCAAACATCTACTCTAAATTCCTAACTCCCTTGGGAATAAAATTATCGAATTTTAGCTCGGCTTGATGTTCTTCATCATCAATGATTGCCCCTTTGAAGGTTTCATCATTTGTCAAACATTCTAGAATCTGCTGATAATCATCAGAAATTCATAAATTGGTAATAATATTCGGAACCGAAGGTCTGAAAAGCAATTCAATAGAACGCCTGTTATTAGAGGGTACAAGCCTCGTAGCTGAGGTGGCTAACAAGTCAGCTGTTGCATTCTTAAGTCTAGGAATCGATACAATATTAAATGCATAAAAACCTTTAAGAAAATCCCACGGTTCATTTTGATAAGCTTTTAAATGGAGGGAAATGCAATGTATTTGATTTTGAATCTGTTTTACAATTATTTCAAAATCCCCATACACTTTCATATTTTCTACTCTTAATTCAATTAATTTTCTTAGTCCCTGAACTAATGCTTCATACTCGGATGTGTTATTGGTGCATTCACACTCTAACCTACATGAAATAAAATGTTTATTTTTCTCAGGATCAATCAGGACACAACCAGCTCCTGATCCTTCCAAAGTTTTAGATCCATAAAAAAAGAGTGTCCAAAAACTATCTATTTTTGCAGTATCTGAATCAAATTCTACATCTAAAGCTAAGTTTACTATTTTACAATCAATTTCATCGGCCTAAGAAAAAAAAAGGAGATCAGGTTGGGTTTCTGATGTATTGTTGGCTTCTTCCACTTGGTAGTTTCCTGGTTCTAGCTCAATGAAGTAATTCCCTAACACAGAATTCACTGGTTCATTCTTGTCTTCTAACTGCATGACATTGTGTTTCATGTGGGGCTCTCTCATAACCTTAATTTTATTTTGGATTCCTTTATAAGGTAACCACAGGTGTGACCAGTTGGAAGAAAAATATCCATTCATCTTTGCTGACCAATCCCTACTCAAAACAGGTCCATATGCCTCAGATATCTCTACTACTACAACATCAGTGAACTCACATACCTTTTCATTGAAGATAATCGAATTAAAACATCCTCTATTTCCCCAATTACCCTCACATTTGTTCTATCTAACTGAACGAACTTCCAGGAAGATGGTTTACGCTGTCCATTTATCTTCATGCAGACTAACAACGACATAACATTTACTGATGCCCTGAAGTCTACTAGATAGTTGTGCACATTATGATTGAAAATTTCGAAAGTAAGGAGAAAAGGTGGAGTTTTTCATTTAGGCTTATCTCCCACACTTGCCTCACCGATTTGTTCTTCTTGTGGTTGATTGTCAATGGGCAGCTTTTCTTCTCGCATTTCAAGCGCTTTCAATAACTTTTCTTTCTGCTGCGGCACATTACACATCTCAAAGAGTGAAATATTTGCCTTTACCTTTTTTATATCCTCCACAATGTCATACTCCATCTTATGTTATATGAGATTTATTTTTACATTATTTGTTTTCTCTTCAATGGGCTTAGTTGGCATGCTGATCTGATTTGGATTTTTATTGGTAATGGTGAACTCAGGAATTTGATCTGCTGTGGCATTTTTCCAAAATTTCTTTACATTTTTTTCAAGTCTCTTAATATTCGGGAGTATAAGACTGTTTTCTTTAATCAACCCTTGGATTCTCGTTGTCACATTCATTTCCGAGATATCTTCATGTCTCAGATCCTTTTCTTCTTCATTATCAAACAACGATACACAGTCCCATAAAACCATGGCATCATCCTTTTTTTCTATTGATTTATTGTTATCTTTTCCCTCCTCATCGTCAGTCTCTGTTAACGTGGAATCCAACAGCTGGTTCATCACTAATGTCATTGAATTTATCCATTGAGGACAATTTTTTTCAGAATGGGGTTGTTGGTGGAAAGTGCAAAAGTTATCCATCCCTACCTCTATTAAGTTCATCGATGCAGGACTGTGTGGAGGGGGTTGGGATTGATTGTTATCCTCTTTTTTCTTGTAATAAGGATTATAGAACTTCTAGGCTTCCTTTTCCTTTTCCAAGTCTATTATTATGTTAGAGAGCTTCTGCATCATCTTTGCCATTCCTTCGAAATCATGTGATTGTTCCTCTTTAGGCTTAGTAAATAACAAATTTTTCTTCCCGACATTTTTCTCCCCTGATTGCTCAGGATAATATTTGATGCTTTCCCTTTCAGCCTCTACTCTCTCTGCTTCTTCATAACTCTCAGCTAGTGTAGGTTTGGCTTTCATTTTGGAAAACATGGCCAAATCGGGCCCTAGAGCTGAAGTATAATACTCAATCAGAACTTTATCTGAGGGCTTATCAATTTCAGAAAAATTCTTAAGATAAGCTACAAATCTTTGGGTAAAACTATGCACCTTTTCTTTTCTTTCTTTCTTTAAAGCACACAATCCTTTCATGAGAGCCGCATGAGTTTTTTGGGTTGCATATTTTCTTCTAAATATCCTTTCAAAGGTATCCCAATCTGGGATTGAGTTTTCAGGAAAACCAAAATACCATGAGGTTGCTGCTCCTTTAAGGGTGTGAGGAAAAAGTCTACAGACTACATCGTCATGTTCTCCATCTTTTAGTCCTTCTATGGCCAAGTAGAAATTTTGCAAATGGTCGTCTACTAAAATCTTATCATTCAAGTCAAACTTGGGAAGCATCTTTTCAAAATCTTGAGGTAAGTCATGCAACGGAGGTGCTAGGTTAAGAGGTGATCTGGCTTTCCAAGCAGGTGGTGGATTTGGTGGGTTAGGAGACCGATTTGCATTTACTCCTGCCATAAGTCTAGGTGGAGAGTGAGGTAGTGGTGGAACAGGAGTATGCACAGGAGAACAGTAACGTGTGTTTGGGCCTATTTGATTCAAAGGCTGAACAACTTCCTGTAATTCTACTTCCACTAATTCTTCCAAATCTCCGAGCAGCACTGAATCTTCCAAAATAGGACGGTCTTTCTTCTTGTATTCTCTTCAAGGTAAATTAGGGATAGTGGGTATTCCTCCAATACTCTTCACATAGGCCTGTGTATGTCTTATCAGATCATTTACTACTTGGTTGTCCATAGAAAACAAATGTTCTCTATTCTCTTCAGTATTTGGATTAGGAAATAGACTGCTTTCAAGACTATCACTGGTGGAGTAATTTCAAGGAAAAGGGTTTCCTTGGCCATCCATGCACTGGCGGGCCTCCTTCTAGCGCCAAAAACTATTGAGGCTTGGAAAATCGCAGGCAACAACTGCAAGGGATTCTCCCCAGTCAATGTTCCAAACTAGCCCATGACTGTTTGGTATGGGGAATCCATCTGGTTTGTGGTCCGTATTTTTTAAGTTTAAGTATGATAAGCAAGTGCCTATCTAACATGCAGATTGATAAAGAATATGAGGAGCGGTCACAATGTTATGCACATGCTCTTACCTCTTGTCTTAAACTCTCTCACATCTGAATCACACACAACATAAAACAAACAAACTAAGCTGTCCCTAGGGAGCAAGATTATCAATTAATGAGTAATGTATTACTCTTCATTTATTAAGATAAATCACAAGTAGTTGTTCTTTGAATCAGAACACATAAGCATAAATAAAGATATGCACAACAATATGGCTCATTCTTTGTTAAAATATTCATTACTCACAGTGGAAATCATCATAAAATAAACCACAGAACATCCGTACAAGAACATAGGTACAAAAAGTTAGAACTATCTCACAGGTAGTGAAACACAACTGAAAACAAAATAGTTCCCCTTCAAGATTGTTCATTTCATCACATTTGAACATTCCACACAACACTTTCTCCAACATGCAAAATTGTAATTATATTATTGCAAAATGAAATAGTTCCTCTTACAACAATTTTTTCACAAGTCTCACTGGGAAAAAGCCCCCCTTTCCTCTTACTTTCCTAAATTTATACAAAAACTAGCCCAAACCTTTGGGATGCCCCCCTGACTCGTGACTTTTGGGTTCCCCAAACCATTTTGTCTTTTGTGAGTGGTCATGATTCATACAAACGTTACATTTCAATTCAAGATGAAGATTTACACACTTTGTAAGAAAGACCATCCTGGTAACCGATGGATCCCCGAAGCCCAAGACCGTGTTCTTAGTGATTATGCTTCGTAACCCAATAGTCCTTTTGATATCCTATCAGTCTCCGAGTTTTGCTTTCTTCTTTATGGTTCTGCTTTTCCTTTCTTTAGCCAATTTTATTTTCTTATAGCGGTAATCATCAACTGAATCTAGAAAATCTCCTAGGTTTGTCTTTAATCATATGAACAACTCATTATTAATCTGGACTACCTTCAATAAACATAAACCAAACTACCAATAAAACCAACGTTAAAAATGAAACCTGGTACTGCGTTTTCAACGTGGAAATCTTAACTTGATAAAAAACAAAGAACATTATGTCATTCATGAAACAAGTTACAAGCTCATAACAACGTCGGGAAGATGACCAGGAATCGGGCATATAAAAATCCCCATTGGCGAATCAAAACACTTGACATCGGTCAGTTAGTTCACTGGAGTGTTACAACGGTGGGTGACCCATGGTCTAGGGGTTCCGGAGCACAACAACTCATCGGCGAAAAAAGAAAGTACTAAAACGGGTGTCATACATCGTCGGTCGGAAAGTTATTTAATCGGATGGTTAGTCTGCTAAGGGACCGCAACAGCGGGAATAAAAAATACACGGCCTCCGCCCAAAGTCATAAATTGCTCCGATAGAAAAGAAAATACAAAGACAAGATATAAGTCCATGGGCTTGGTAAATACAAGAGCTATGCATTGGAACATTCGTCATTTAGCTTCTGCAAGGAACTACGGATCCGATACATTGCAGTAAAAACTTATGACAGTGAAGAAAATAAATAACCAATAAATCAAAACTCAAATTCAAAAGGAAGCATTAGCAAATAATGACATCCATTCAACAAGTATCCTCAAATATCAAACTTGCAGTAACATTACATAATCCTAATCAAACTAAGCAAGACAAAAATTGAAAGGAGGGTCCCAATTTTTTAGAAATTTGGGAAAACGTTGCCGCTACAACACCTTCACAAAAAGGAATTGGACCTCAATAATCAGATGGTTATGCAAGCTCAATCAAAATAGTAACACTTGAAACAGAAGTCCCTAATAAGATGGCTTCCTCCTAATTGTCAACTTCAGTGTATTTTCCAACGGGAGAGGTGTACATATTACGTGGGTTTCTACTTGCAATTGTGGATGGACATACATGCTTTGGTTGTCTTTCCAGTTGGTTAGTGCATGCACCATCATTTGACTCCATTATAAGTGGACAAGAACATTGATGCAAGCAGATTTCGATGAATCAATTTTTAGAGACTCAGACTATAGAGACCTCATGGTTCTCAACACCTTGCAAGAGGATTTTACCCCCTTGAGTCACCATTTTTAACCCCTAGATTTCCTACACAACTAGAGGGGTAATATCCATATATAGTTTCATGAATCCCTGTTATTCCGTACAATTCTACACAGAAGTTCTAACATAAATTTCAAGGCATATTTTGGCACTGTTTTAAGAAGTTGTTGTGCACAGGTTTCAAGATAAGTTGGTCATTTATTTGTTGAAAAGACTCTGTTGTAAAATTTCCTGAATAATAAAACTCTCTCTCTATCTCATTTTCCCACAAGGGTAATTCTCTCCCTGTCTTGTTTTCCCGCAAGGGTAGTTCTATCTCTATCTCGTTTTCCTGCAAGGGTTTTCACAGGGTCTTTTGACCAAAAAATACTTGTGTCAAATTTGTGGTTTTCTTTAATTGATTTCATTCAAGTACTTGAATATAGATTCAAATTGTTCCTGTTTATGAGAAAAATCAAATTTTTATTCATATGCACATGTGGGTTGGGCATCAAACAAAATTCTCATTGACAATTGAAATCAGGTTGGGTTTTCAATTTTCTTCATTGCCAGGGAGCAAGTGTTAATATTTGTAGCATGAGGCCACTCCATTGGTGGGTATTACTTCTACTATGGATTCTTTATATTCCCCTAACCACTCCCTTATTGAGTGGTCCACACAGTTTGCATGTATAAGGAATTTCCAATTTGCACGGTATTATTCCTTTGTTATGCATTGATGTTGTTCACATGGAGGATTTTTCAAAGATGTTAGCAAAGCTACAAAGGGACTTGATAAACATTCATGATCCCAAAAACATTTTTATATTCTGCTCCAGATGTTGTGTATTGGTGTCAAGTTTGCCAATTCCCACACATAAAGGTATCATGTTCCTTTTTTGCAATGTACTGGTGTTTGGATTGTGAATCCCCATGTAGAGAGGATTCATGTAGCACATTTATAAGGGTTGCTCAGTCATTTGAAAACTATGAAGAAGATCAAGCACAATATGAGAACTTTTGAAGGCATGTAGAAGCATTGAATTTAGAGCACGAACTGTTGACCCTTAGTAATATGGATTTTAGATTGGAAGAGGAAGATCAATAAATCCACTATGAGGACTTGAATCAACAAGAAAGATATTGTCCCTATCTATGATGTTCTCAATTCAAACAGAGCCACACAAAGAACTTCCTGAGCTCCATATATCAATGTTGATGTCCATTCCCTTGATTGTGATAGTCATAATGATGAAGACGATGATTATGAGAGGGCTTATGCACCTCACGTTATTGATGTAGGCACCATGCAGACCCTATTGACGATGAGATTAAATTGCAACTTGATTTTTCCTCCAATGATTATATATTTGAAGAGTCGGTACATAGGATGGAGTTCATGGAGGCTTGATTGTTACTGTTTATTTTTCAATTATTGTTGTTGTCTTTTCCAAACAACCCTTGATCATAGTCGTTAATTTCTTCGGACTGTGGGATGCATGTGCTGATTTCTTGATTACTACCATTGGGTGCTCCAAGCAGGATGAAGAAAAGACTTTAAATATTGTTGCTTTTTCCGAACAGCATGAGGAACATGTTTTTGCTTGCTGATTTTTCCAAACAACAACAGCCCTTGATTGTCGCTACTGATTTTTTTGGACAACAAGAACATGCTGATTTGCTAATGACTTCTCATTGTGATTTTAATTCAGTATCTATTTTTGAGTTAAATCATTCTCTGGAGTCCATATGTTAACGCAACTAAGCAGTA
This sequence comes from Pseudotsuga menziesii, assembly GCA_001517045.1. Classification (NCBI taxonomy): domain Eukaryota; kingdom Viridiplantae; phylum Streptophyta; class Pinopsida; order Pinales; family Pinaceae; genus Pseudotsuga; species Pseudotsuga menziesii. The sequence continues at coordinate 274,456 of LPNX011057977.1, read as the reverse complement.
TATGGAAGAATTATTTCGGAGGTTTCCAACAAAATCTTAGGTTTTCTTCCTTCTATTCATGGAACAATGAGTTTGCATTAGCCAATTCCATGGTTGGCTTCACTAGAGATTTGACTATATTGAATAGTTTTGCAGAGTCAACTGACTAGCTTCATAGGCTATCGAACTATGTTGATCAATGATGAGTAGCATTAAGACCACAATAAAAGAAAAGAAAAGCAAAATAGGGACATACTTTATACCATTTAGGATTGGGCTAGGTTGATAGATCCAATCCCATTTGGTTAGATGATGTTTTCTGTTCTAGAATAGAGTCTAGGTCTTGAATGAACTTTTGCTTTGAGTTTCCAATTTTTATTTATCAATATTATTTCCTTCCACGAGTTGTTTCTGTTTTGAGTTGGTGGTCTTGAATTTGACTCAAAATAAGTGTCTTTGGACACCATAGGTCACTAGGATTGGTCTTTAACTATAAACTATAATCTTTCTTCATGTCTATGCTCTGTTTTAACTTTTTTTGCAGAATCATATTCCTGTAAAGTACATGGTGAAAGTCTAGTTGGGAATGATGTCATTCTTTATGTGTAACATGTTTTGTGGAACTCGATTGTATTTGAACATATGACCTATGGCATCCCCATTGGAAACATGCCTTGGGTAAATGGTTAAACCAATTGAGATAAACCTTGGGGCTTGGACATATCAAATGATCATATGTACCCATTCAAATGCATGGAATCTTAGAGAATGTTCTATAATGAATGGAGATTCACTCTAGTTTGATGAAAATGCTTAATAGTATCACAACATTTGGAATTGAGTGATTAAAACTGTCAATCTTTTTTCATTTTCAACATTTCCTTTCTTCTTGGATTTTATCATTTTTTGTAAACTGTACTTTCTCTGCAGAATCCTTTAAGGTTTCATCAATACATGATCTGTATTTCCCATCATCAATATCTGGCATAAATTCCTCTTCTATGTACCTTTATCATCATACTCCTCACATATCACTTTCACTGCTTGATTAAAGTCAGTTTAAACCTTTCCTCGACATTTGGCTGACAACTTATTTTTCAACTCAGAGGTGAAGGCCTGAATGTCAGTAGGAGCACAGAAACCACTGCAAAAGAAGAAATAAAAAAATGAAATCAATGAACCAAAACCACAGGCTTGGATTGTTGAGAATCCATTTTTTTAAGATTGTCACTGTAATACTGTTTCATGTGGATGGTCACACAGCTAATACAAGATATCAGGGTTAGCCAAAAAATAACCATACACCTTGATATCATATTGTTAGATAATAAGAACAACAACCCAACGATTAACTTAATATGCCTTGCCTGCTGAGCCAAAAATGTGCATCTTCTCTGCAAAAATAGCTTGCATGGATTCCCTTGCAAAGGACATCACATCTATCAAGTCCTTCTTGGGTTTCTGGAGAGCATTCATGTAAACACTTCGAACTTCTTTGTTGACATTGAAATTTCTTACTCCGAAGTCTATGCAGGCCTGTAAACAAATATCAAGAAGCTTTGTCACTTTGGTGTTCATTTTAGAGTCTGCACATGTGAACATCATCATCATCATCATTTGAGGATGTATCGCTCCTGAAATAATTTCCTCAGATTCTTAAAAGGCACCATTTCTAAATACTTTCAAAATTCATAGTGAACAGTGGGAAAGATCGAAGCAAATGCTGATGGATGATTTCAGAATTCTAACTCTCAGTTCAATCTCTCTTCTAACTCTCAGTTCAAGTGTTGGTCATAGTTATACTTTTATTAGTGTCAAGTAAAAGCTAAACAGGTTTACCTTTACAAGCTCTTCAGGCAATCCTGAAGCTCCATGTGAGACGAGCAAGACCCCCTTTTTTGATGCTTGAAAATGTAATTCCTGAATAGAAAAGAAGAAACACAATTGTATTCTATTATTAGCAAGAATTCCCAGTTTCTGTGTTGTACAAAGTCAATAAACAAGCTAGAATGATAAATTCAATATGAAAATTACAAGCGTAATCAATATTGCTAAATTATGGATTTTTAAAAGTCAGTGTCAACTCCTGCTTCACATAAGATTAAAAAAGTTGTGATTTCTGTAATTGTTTAATTTCTGCATGGGTTAGTATTATAGACCAAAATCATGGTGATAAAGACACCTTCCAATTTGAAACTCATCACTTTTGGAGGACAAATCTATTCAACCCAGAGATGGATTCTTTTCAAGCTGATGCTCCTGGAACTTATTCCTGGGAAATTATGAGCTGAAACACTTGAAACACTAATTGGTAGTTTCATTATATCAATTTAGAACACTAAATCCGTGGTTGCTTATAAAATATTGAGAAAACATTAGATTTATTAAAAGCCCTTGAAACCCGAGGGAGTTTATAGTGGAAACCTAATGGGACAGCACAAGTAGCTGGAACTGCCACGTGATCATGATTCATTCTCTGAGACTGGTTGACTGTTGTAGCATTTCCTAGCAATATGACATATATCTATGAGCTTTAAGAGACGTGGTGGAGTTAAGTGTAGCCATATACATATAATAATACTAGACTGGCTCAAAGTGGTAATTAGGAATTTAGGACTAGGGCTTGGAAATAATAGTTTGTGGGTTTTGAGTATCAACTCTTTAGTCTTATTATGTAATCTATTCTAAGGAATTTGGGTGCTTAAATACTCCATGTGTAAAACACTATCATGAAACAATACTCCAAATGAGAATTTAAAGATGATATCACAATTTCAATTCGTGCAAGTTTTTTAATGCTTGAATACATGTTTATGCTCCAACTTTATATTTTAAGTGGTATTTCTTCTTAACAATGATCTTCATATGAGACATACATGTCTAGCCACCATAATAATGTTTATAGAATTGACAACGACCAACACATGGTTGTGTCAAAAATGGGCCAACATCAATTACATTATCTCTCTGAGAATGACAGCTGGAATCCATTTCAAGCAATGGAAATGGTAGGCACCACATTCCTATTAAACTTCAATATTTTGATGGTACTTTTAGTTTCAATATCAACCTAGAATTTGCTACATCCTTCTGGTCATTGCTTTTCAGTGGTTGCAATATGACTTTTGGCCACTATTTGTGCTCAAAACTGCCCAGATTTGAGTACTATGGCATTTTTATGGTAGAATTAAACTCAGAACCCAAGATGAAGAGTGTCTACCTCATGAATGATTCCCAAAATTTCTACAGGTCTCTTTTCAATGTTTTCATGCCTAGAAGGTGCCTAGAATTAGTGATTTAAGACTTCTTGTTGTTGTTATTCATACCCAGATCTTAAAGTAAATATGACAGGCTCGATCTCTACATTGTATGACAGGCTCAGAAAATTAAATAAGAAACAGAGTGATTTTCTATATGAAGTCTTTGAGTTGAATAACAATGAAAATAGAATCTATTAGCTTTTTTTAATCTGATGGAAGAGTAAGTCATCTGTGTAAATATTTATCTTACATGGAATTGAATTTTAGTTTAGCAATCGAAATCCATATTATCAATGGGAATATATAAACATGAGAATTATGTGCGCAGATGCTGAAGGGATTATACGCATAGAATCTATGTTACGTGTAGTGATTGATATTATGCTTGACATTGTTACTCTAATTTCTATACATTGTTAGCTTTGTATAACAATGAAAATACAAAGGATAAGTGTTCTATCTAATGTGTTTTGATGAAGATAGAGCATCTCAGTTTCCTTTTCAAAAGGAAAGGTTACGCTAAATACATAGATTCATTTAGTGGATCTTTCAAAAGCTAGGCATTTTGGCTAAATATACAAAGGACCATTTGCAAGTTGTACAACTTGGGCTTAGAATTCATTGATATATTATTTATTTCTTCGTTGATGTGATGTCAATGCTTGTTATTTCAAGTTGGTGAATAAGAAATTAGATAAATTGTGTTAAAAATGGGGCATTATATACCTATTCAGTACACACCATTGGAGACATTTTTCATCATATAAGGCAATGATCCTTTATGTTACATAGAACAAAGTCTACATATGTGTATTTCATGAATGTTGGTGTTTTACGGCATGATGTATGTCATGCTTGTTTGAATTCTGTGGATTGTTTGCCAAAACAATAATGTGGAGCATAATCTATGATTCTATTAGTTTATTGGTTTGTCAAGATTCAAGTCCCCACATGTCCACTGGACCATTAAGGGATGAGATAACAAGTGGAGTCCCCACTTGCCCTGAATCTAGTCAGTGAAGTTGTGTTTCATTGACACCTTCCAGTTGTATTAGTGTTATACCTCCTTTGGGGAAAGAGTCAATGAAAGAGTCAATTAAAATTCATTGAAAGAGGCAATGTAAACACTCATTGTAATTCGGGTCAATATAAATTGATAATGTGCCTTTGTATTAATTTTATATCGTTTTTCTCATGCAAGCTTCACTTCTAGTTTCTATATCGATTTGGAATTTCAATTTTGGAATATTAAGTAAGATGTCAAACATGGATTGTGGAATGAAAAATAAAACATCAAAACAAAAGGATGTAATATCATATTTTCAAAAGCCTCAGTCCAATAATCCACATCCTATTGATGCTTCAAGCTCTCTTGAGCAAGGTATCGGTGAGAGAGATGTCAACACTTTTGAGAATGCATCTGCAACCCAGACAATGGATGGTAGAATACATTCCTCTAATGGTCAAAGTGAGACAAAGGCATTTCCATCTGAAATTGGTAGTTCAAATGTTGAATATTTTTCATTGCAAGGTGACATAGTGCATTCACGAAAAAGGAAAAAGGGCCAATGGGTTGTAGGGAGAAAATTCAAAGCTGACTGGGTCTCAAGATACCCATGTATTGAACCAATACCTCTAGCAAATGAGAATGAGACCTCACGAGAAGTTAAATGCATTTCATGTAGTTGAAAACTGGGCAAGGTAGTGAAATTACAGATGAAGTTAGACATAATCAAAAAGCATGTTGGGAAGGTGTATGATACGAAAACTGCAAATGATGAGAATAAATCTACTGCCAGATGGAAATCTGTTAGCGAATGTCAACATCTCCAATTTTAAGTGGAATATAATGAATTCTTACTAAATAAGAAAAAAACTCAAGGAAAGTGGAGGAACCATCAAATCTCAATTTGGAAAGATGATGGAAACACATTTCTTATCAAAGACAATACAATTAAGCATTGTATTTCACCTCCTATCCAATGGTCGTCCTATGACAGATTATCTAAAAATGACGAAATATCTATCTTTTATTCAAGTGCCAAATTTTCCATCTTCTCATTGGTCTTTATCGAGTGGTTGGGAATGGGGAAAATATCTAGCTCAAGTAGAAAAGGACGATATGAAAGAGAAGATTGCAAATGCTACATTTTTGTCACTGTCTTTGGATGAAGTTGCGGCTATTGATAATACTTCATGGATTTGCATGAGCATTTATATGTTCAATGACCATATCAGGAATTCCTGTCTACTTGGAATTCATAAACTGACCAAAAAATCTACAGCAAAAAATATTTATGAACTTGTTATTGATAGTTTGAAGGAAATTGGTGGTATGGATCATTCCATGATTGCAAAAAAGTTAGTATGTGTTGGAGCAGATGGAGCATCAGTAATGCAAGGACAAAGGAATGGCCTTTGTGCTAGAATGCAACTCTTGGCTTCATCGTATATGCTCAGTATTCATTGTATGGCTCACAGGATGAATCTTGCATTTAAAATAGTGAGCAACTTTTCATTGGTTTCAAAGGTAGAATATCTTGTATGTGAGGTTCGTGCATACTTTTGTCGGAGTCCCAAACTATTTTTAGAGTTTAATTTTTTTTTCTGATGGTGTTACAAATGGAAAAAAACTATTAAAAGATGTTGATACAAGACAGATATCATTGAAGGGACCAGCTGAAAGACTATTCAATGAATATGAATCTTTGGTAGGGGTGATGTATGAACATCGCTCAAGTGTAGAAAAAGCTCAAACTCTTCTATTTCTACTAACTGATATAGAGACATTATTAACATTGGCTGGAATTTTTCCTATGCTTCATGAAATGAATAACCTCGTGAAGATGGCTCAGAGTCGCACGATGTATATTGCTGAATACACAAGAGCAAGAAAATTAACATGTCTTCATTGGATAATTTGTATATTATGGAAGGTTCTTTTACAGATTTAGCATTTACAAATTGGAGGAAGATTATCAATATAGAAAATGATGATTTTTTTTAAGTTTGATGAAAAAGGGATGCTATGTATCGCAGTTCGTGGGCATATGGTTCCCTTTTATTATAATGAAAAGATCAGAATATCCACCAAACAGTGCTCCGTCTCAAGAGAATGATTTCACGATGTTGTAATTTCAGTGAGAGACAACTTGAAAGAAATTGCAAAATCACTATCATCAGAGATAAGAGAATGGTTTATTCGAGATGAATTGTTGGAGGCCATGTCTATTGTATACCCTCATTATTGGGACCATAGTCAAAATGAAAAAAAATTAGAAGATGACTTTATAAAGAAAATCAAGATTTTGCAGATCCATTTTTGTCGAGAGGTCGAGATACATGGAGAACATATTCAAGGTATTTTAGATAAAGAAAAAATGGTAGATGAATCGCAACGCTTTGGTTAGAAAATGTGGGACCAATTTTCTCCGTCGGATAGTAAAGAATATGGTGTGATTACAAGATTATGGACTAAGCTCAGTGGTAGCGAGGTGCTATGGGAAAGAATGTCAGAATATTTCAAATTAGCAGATTTATTTCAAACCATGATTTTGGGATCAATGGAGGATGAGAGAATGTTTAGTGCACTGAAATTCTTGAAGTCAAAGTTAAGGAACAAGATTGATAAAAATGTGGATACATGCTTAAGATTACATGTAACAAAGTATGAGGTTGACAATTTTCCATATGAAAGAGCATTAGCTCTTTGGCGATCAGATCGTGAAAGAAGGGGAGAAAAAAATAAAACAAATATCTCTAATGAACTTGGTGTGGAAAATGAGGACCAGAGCCAATGTCGAAAATGTCGAAAATGAGGACCAGGGCCAAAATGTGACTTGGAAATTGGATTTCACCTAAGATTGTATATGATCTAATACACATTAAGGAATCTTGAGTCTTATTTTTTTCCAGATGTTCCATGTACCCTTGCGGGTGATCACTATATGTGAATTTGAGGTCATGTTTTAGGTAAAAATAGATTCTACATTGTACTTTTTGTTGTAACATTGATTATTTGAGCTACATTAGCTTCATGCAACTTATTTTAATATTGATGTTTTGATATTAACCTCTTACATTGTCTCTTTCTTGTATGTGACAGGAAGTGACGGTGGAATTTGAGAAAGCTAGGCCTAGGAGCTATCTATTCACATAGATAGTGTCCTAACAATAAAGGATAAATAACTAATTTGACAACACTTTCGGTAAGAAAGAATGATCTCATTCAAGTACATGAAACCATGTTGGTGTTTGACAGGAATATATTGACAAATTTTTATGGTTTGTTTATTGCTTTTGTTAGAAGCATTTTGTCGCTTTTTGAATTTTGTGTGTATTTTGGTTAAATATTGTGTTAGTCCCTTGAATGCTTATAGTTCTCATTTGATGCTCGATTTAGCCATTTGTTGTAGCTTGAATCAAGATTGGTTTTAATCGGTTTCCATTGATTCAGGGTTTGAGAAACAATATTTTTATTACATTTTAGTTGCATGAATTAACTGTCTTCACTTTTTTGAATCTCGATTCTTTTATGTTGATTGCATATCTTCTTTGTAAATACTTATCATTATTCAAAAAAATAAATGAGCTCTACATAGCTAAGCAAAGAGAAAAATGGTCTATGCACTAGGTTCCTATGAATTGATTGTAGGATACCTATTGGTACGAGACCAACATTCATCTAATCCAATAATCAATTGGCATAATTACAATGCATAATTGTATTAGCCTCTAGTGACAACTATTCTTCCAGAAGACTGTCATTATCAACCAAAGTTTTTGTGAGGTTGTTTGTACTTCATTGATGGTACTGATTCTCTATTGCTTAATTCCTGTATATTTTTGAGGCTGTTACTTTGCTTTTTTTGAGTTGGGTCGTAGTCTTGATCGGGCTGCTAAACCTTACTAAACCTTACTAAACCTTCCTAGGCTGATATGTGACTATATTGACGATTCTATATTGGGCCGCGACATTTGTGACCTTGCGTGACCTTGTGGGCTTCTAGATATGAACCATGAACACTTGTTAAATTGTTAAACTCATCTTTGACTATTTAAATGATGTTTTGGATTAAGTTGTGATCATTGTGAGATCTCTAAGTTTGAACCGTAAATTTCCTAAGGTCTCTTCATCCTATTAGAAAGGCATGCAATTTTTTTAGTCCAGTTTGGAGTAGGCTATGACTACTGGTTGTTTTTACATGTTGTTATAGGTCTGTAATAATGAATTACTAGCTTCATGATAGTGATAGATCAGATCTAAAGCAGTCCCAAACTGATGTGTGTTCAACTAGTGGTAGGGAGGTTGATTTTTTATGGGATTGAGACTCCCTGACCATTTGCTGGATGGAAAGGCTGAATTTGTCTCTCATCTGTTGTTCTTAAAGTCCCTATCCTATTTTTTCCTCATTTTTGGTCTATTAGTTCAATTATTATGGAGTCCTAAAGAATGCCAAAAAGAATCCGAACCCCAATTCATCGGTAGTCTAGTATCTTGTGATTTTTCTTAGACTGTGTATTTCAATAACTATCAAGGTCATACATGCTTCAATTTATAAGGTATTCATCTATTATGATGGATCTAGATAGAAATAGGAGATAACCTACTTGTGATGTTGAGTTGGGACTTTTATAATTATATCTACATTGTGGCTCTACCATTGCATTGGGAAACGTATGAACAAATTCATTATTTTTACTGATTGAAGAGGAGGGGTATTAATGTTGAACGGAATCCCAACAGAGGGACATGCCACTGAAGTGAGATATTTTGCAACATCACATAGATAACAGATGCAAGTCAATATTGAGAATATATTTCATTAATGTAAAAAAAAGATCGATCCCTTGGAGAGCAATTTACTCATCACTTGGAACAATAAATATGCTTATATTCTTCTCAACAGATCTTAGTCACTGTATTCTTTATGCTGATGAGCAAGTTGTGCATGACCCACAGGAGATCAGTGTCTGTGGTGATAAAGGTGCCCTCCTTAGCCTTAGGTCCTTCCTTCTTGCACTAAGGATAAGTTGCTTTGAAGGAAAATTATGGCTGTAAGATTCCCTCCTTTTCGAGAGGGGAGTCAGCTGCAAAGTCTCCATCCAATGTTCCATATTTGAAGGGTATTAATCCAAGTTCTTCAATTAAAGGTGCTTCTCTTCTTTAAGTGATATAATTTAAAGATGTGGTTAGATCTATAAATGACTCAATGGTTTTCAACCGCAAAATTTGTCTCATGCAGGAAGATTCATAATGGAGATATCACGCTCTATCGAGGTTCAAAAAGTATCATCAAAATATGTTTGTAATGACATTAAAGCCTTCAAAGATGAGGCTATGGCTGCTGGTTGTTTTGACATGTTGATATAGGTCTGTAATAATGAATTAGTAGCTTCATAATAGTGATAGATCAGATATGAAGCAGTCCCAAACTGATGTGTGTTCAAGTGGTTGTAGGGGGGTTGATTTTTGATGGGATTTAGAATCCCTAACCATTTTTTGGATGGACAGCATGAATTTGTCTCTCATCTGTTGTTCTCAAGGGGGTTGATTTTAGCTATGCATCTTTTATCGAACATAGACACACTTATTCCTTTTCAAAGATCTACTTATATATCTTCTGCACAATCTTCAAAACTCTGTGAAAACTGAACGAAGAAACCCTGTTGTTCAAAGCTTTCATCCTTTTATCCCACCAACTGTTCAAACCCCTCTAGACTTTCAAGCTCCTCCTTGTGTTCTGAATCCACCTAGACAAATGGTTGCTAGGTTTTCTCCATTCATTGTAGGAGACCTATTGGCATGAGACCAACATTCCTCTAATATAATTGGCATAATTTTCATATGTTAGGTACTAATTCCCAAAATAATTTGAAATAAGTGGAACCAATCCACCAATTGATTGATTGATCTTCTTTGTTCCCTCAATGTTAGGATTCTTTTGCAATTATATGTCTAGTTAATAACTTTTGGAACTGAATTGTATGCCTATGTGCAACTCGAGATATCTTTAGCAACCATGCTCCTACAAATTTCAATAGCATCCTTAAATAATTGTTTTTGTTGCTCTGCATAGAGACTAGGTGCTCCAAGAACTGTCTTCTTAATCTCAGCTGGTTCATGATCATTAATATATACGTAGGTCATGAACCTCCTTTGTTGATTGCATTTGTTTTATCATGGATGGATGGCTTAGTATGATGCCTTGGAGTCCAGATTGGTAGATATTTGGTTCATGTGATGGTGACATGGATAATTTGTGATCTCATTTGATATGGATGGAGCTCTCTGAGCCCTCAGCAGTTCTATGGATGATTGAAAGCAAACCCAGGAATGTTGTCCTGTTTAATCCTCATACATGAATCAAAATGATTTTTGGGAACATTCCTTGATGACCTGGGCATATGTTGAGCCTCATAACAACCAAATTAGTTGATTTGGGATATTTTGGAAAGTTTTTGGTATTTGTTAGCCTCAAACAACAACAGATCAAATATGCCCCAGCTTTCAAATAACCATAAATCAAGCAAATCCAAGTATTGGTGTGTTTTGGGTACATTTTTGACAAGTTTAGGCATCATAGCAATGGCAAAGTGGCTAAAACTTAGACCTGTGCACTTCTGAAAATGAGTAGCAATAGTAAACAATGGATATTTGGGAAATAAATCCATGTTGTTGGGCACATACTCGGCTCTAAAAGAAGACGAGTTAAATTCAAATTACATGCATCATATTATCCCATCTTGGTTAGACACATTTGAATTAGTGTGTTGTGATCCTAAGGTAGAAGATATAAAAAAGGTGGCATTTCTGAGATTTGTCTAGTTGCTGGTTTTTATCCATGACAAAGTACTTAATAGGCTGAACTTGTACATGTCCCCAAAGCTAGGACCATTTTTGTGTGGGAACACTCCTATTCGCCCATTTAAATGGGGTTTTGATTTGGTTGCTTTTGAAAGAATGTACATGGCACCAAATAATAAAGACTTAGATGAGTTCAAATCAAATTACATGCATCATATTATCCCATCTTGCTCAAACCCATTTGAATTAGTGTGCTATGATCCTGAGGTAGAAGATATAAAAAAGGTGGCATTTCTGATATTTTTCCAGTTGTTGGTTTCTATCCATGACAAATTACTTAATAGGCTGAACTTGTACATGCCCCCAAAACTTGGACCATTTCTATGTGGGAACAATCCTATTCACCCATTTAAATGGGGTTTTGATTTGGTTTCTTTTGATGAATGTACTTGATTCTTGTCTTTATTTGATGCTCAAGTATCTAAGGTTTTAATATACAAGTTTGATGAATCATTCCGGAATATAGACTGGACAGGTTTGATGAAGCATTTTCAAATAGACCCAAAGCTACATAGAATACATAATCAGTGGCTGTTGTGACAGAAAATACTTCAAAGTTCAAACTATGCCCATATTTGGAATTTAGTTTGTTTATTTCCACTAAACTTGCCCAAATTTGTTGCAGCATGGGACCATGATGCTTAGACTTGCTAGATCTACTTAGAATTGGACCATATTTGGACTTAACTCTGCTTGGGATCAGGGAAAGCCCTAAATTCACTTAAGATCTACCCAGAATGTGGAGAAATTAAGATCTTTATTGTTGTTATTTACTTGCAGATTGACCACACTTCTTCTTGTTGGTTGATGCTAAATCATGGCTGCCACTACAAGGAAGATGCCCACATTATACCCATGACCGATATTGTTGTTGTTTGGAGGGTTGAGACATGGTTAAAACATACCCATAACTATCTAGAATGTGCAAAAATGCTAGGAAACAACCCAACATAGAGTGCTGCTACAAGAATTAGGTTGCTTGCTTCCCATAATTCAGAATAAATAGGTTTTACTTATGTTTCCTTCCACAAACTTGTTCCCAATGTGCCCAGATTTTCCCAAAGATGCTTCTTAGTGCTGTCCAAGGGCCATAACAGAGCTAATTGTTGCTAATTGAAGACTGGAGTATGCCCATAATTTGAGACAAATAGGCCATGACTCACAAAACTGCCTAGATCTAATGAATGTTTCCATTGCTGAACTATTCTGCTTCAAACTATTTATGGGTACAATCAATAAGTGCTTTCATTTGGTTACCAAAGTGAATCCCATTTGGTTTCCATTCCCAAAAGCAATGGAACATTACTAGGAAAAAAGTGACTAAAAAAGATTACATAGTGCTTAGGATACCTATTAACATGTTCTACATATTGCTCCACTGAAAATGATTTTACTTGCATTGTGCCATGTGTTATTTAATACCGTGGAGCTCAAGGGCATTTGGTCAATAGAGCTACTTGCACCTACATTTGTCCAATCCTTTGACAACGTTTTCATACCAGCTATGAATCCAGCTGATTATTAACTCCATCTTGATAGCTATACTTTGTGAGTCAAATGTATATTTGTTGGCACATCCTTCTATTACCGTTCATATTGATGATATTTGGGGGGCTGCAATAGTTGGGTAGCTAGATCAATTTAACAACATTTATTATTTTGTCAAATATTGGCTACTAGTGCAAGATACTATTATTTCTTCAATCAGGTTATAAACACTAGCGTTTTGATACTGTGCCAAAAATACATGAACCATTCTCCCCAGGGTTTTGATTTGTTTTAGTTTTATGGACATTTTGAAAAGATTGATTCCAATTTCCTTCACTAATCCTTTTCTTGAAAAGCCCCATGAAATTTTATCTTGTTGTCTGTAAGTTGGCAAGAGCTCCATTTGTACAAAGATAATGGAATGCCAATTTCAGACTCATTTCAAGATAAATGGATAAAGAGAATTTGAGAGAGAGTTACAAACTATATAGATATATTCACGAAACACAATTTAAAATGAAATTTCCTGCACTCTTGGTTGAAATTTGTATAGGTCTAAATGGTCTCACTTTAGGCACCTTTAACCTTGACAAAGAAACCCCAATCAGAGAAAAAGTTGAAATCAAATATTTGTGTCCTAGGTGTGATTGCATGTGCATGCTGTCTCGAGTAGAGGAACGAAGAATCTTAATGGAAATTCTGAGACTGCTTGCAATCTTCCATATTCCATATCACCGACTTGTAAGGTATGCCCATGCAAACTAGGTTTTCACTCTCATCTCTCATGCAAACTAGAATATTCCTGTGCATACTAGATCTTCCACTAATCATGTAAATTGGGATACACCCATGCAAACTGGTCCTTCCACTATTATCTCATGAAAATGGGAATACTCCCATATAAACTTAGTCTTCACACTATTCACTCATGAAAGTTGGATACACCCTTGTAGTATTGCATTATTTTATAAGTAAGGTGTATATACTCATTGGAAGAGGTACGGACCTGCTCCTACTATCAATATTCTTAGCCTTGTAATACCATGGAACATGGACCATTCTCCATAAGGTAAATCAACCTGTTATATTTCTTTCTCTTTCACTCTTTATCCATCCACATAGCTGGTCTCTACTATAAATATTACAACTGCATATATTTCATATTCTCTCTTGATTTTATACTATGTATGTAGATTTGGAGAACTCAGAAAGCACACTAACTGCAAACCTGATTTTTTTATTTCCGTAGATTCTACAACATATTTTCTTGTTTCCTAGAGGTGCATGTTTTTGGTGCAATGAGAGTGCTCAATTCCAATTTTCAGAAAATACATTGTGCAAAATCCTTCAGGAATGGTATCCAACACAGTCTGCATCTTCTACATGATATGCTAGAAAGTCTACGTATAATTCTGCCACGAACATTTTCCAAAAATGCCTAAAAAATCCACACAAACACTTGTGACTACTATTGTTAATGTGACCTCTCTTCTGGCCTGTTTAAAGTGCTAAAGGAATTCCACACCTGGTGTCTTAATTGCTCGCCTACTTGTTGTATTAAAGAGACTTAAACGAACTTATAACATTGTCCTAAATATCTCCAATTATCCTATATGTGATGGTATTACATAAGATAAGAATTGAGCTTCTTCCAATACTCAAAAAGTTTTATAACCTCTATGCAAACTGCTCTATATTTATCACATGAACAGCATATATGTCTTGATCTAGGGAAGCTTTAGAAACTTCTATGATATCCTCGGCTTTGTTTTCATCTTCAACTATTTATATTAGTCAAGGTAAAGCATCATAGGGAAAAGTGGCATATTCTTCATAAACTTTGCAACTCATGGATATATATAGTTATCACTAATGATCTTAACTTGCGCAGGAAAATTCCACAAATACCATTCCCTTGTTCTCATGTGGAAAGCATTGATGTCTTTGTCTAAGGTTTCATGAAAACTAAACCATTTTTATGTCCATATTGATATTTAACATCACCTTGGATTTGTTGTAGGTTGTTCATGTTTATCTAAAACTTGTCTTTATGGTGCTTGCCCCTCTTTCTTGTTTTTCCTTTCATCATGCTTATTGTCATTGGAATCCTATACATGTTCCCATATCTCATCCACGAACAAGTCTAAGAAAAATTTATCTATTACCACGAGACAAAGAGTCCATTTCTTAGCATAGCCATTAAGACCTTAAAATGAAGATTACTCTATTTGTCTATGAAGCTTACTCTTGACACCTTATTTGCACCAAATATAATAAGAGAATTTGTTACAACCCATTTCAACAGACACCAAAATTGCCAAACAAAGGCACCTTGGTCTCCACTTACCTAGGAAACTAGGTGTGCTTTATTGCTAGAAAGTGGGATCTATGTATGAGTTCAAGTGGGGCGCTCCACCAGAGTCATTTATCTCCCATTTGGTAACTCTTTTCCTTAGTCAATAAAATAATGAGGGGTGCATTAGTAAGCATCCTGAGAGACATTTTAGTTTGTGTTGCAATGAGAGAAAGTGTAAGCAACTTGTGTAATAGATGTTGTAATATTCTTTTCTGAATAATAGTGAGTAGTTGTGATTGTTGTTAGAGTTTGTATTACTGTTTGTAATTTCCATATTGCACAAATATATATTTAGCTTCCTTCTATCTGTTATTTTCAATTAACACAGAGTACATTGTTTTCCATTCTAAACTTAATTTAAAGAAGTTTTAATATATGCAGATATAGGATTTGATAGGTGTAAACTAAGCTTCAAAATTTAGGACCCGTAGGTTTCATTTGCAAGTGCAGATCTGAACTATGATGTAAAGTTTAACAATGGCATGGAAATATGATATTGTGTTGGGGACTGGTATGATGTGCAAGGCAGTGAGAACATAGATGTTGCCAATGAATGAGTTTGTTGCTGAGTGCAAACATAAGTTGTTTTGATTGTAATGGTGACAATAGTGCTACTGAGATTATATATGAGTGGCGTTTATATCCATGTGCATTCTGGGCTATAAAATGAGTTGTTAATTTTGCTTAGATTGCAAGGAGAGAAGAATCGACAACCTACATCGACATGAATTTAAATTTGAACATCATGATTGCTAGCACTTGATCCTTGCATGGTTCCTCCTTGAGAATTAGTCAAAATGACAATATTGTGTGGTGGCTATTATCATGCTCCCCTCTGCTTGCCTTATGGCAGGCTAGGAGAGCTGCGAATTCCACCAGCGCAACCACCAATAACGGCAAATGAGAAGATGAAAAGACAAGCCAAGGAATTCAGCATAATAGCTATTGGGGCTCAATAAATTCTATAACATAAGAAACCCTAATCTCTAGCAAAGCCCAACACTCTGTATGCTTTTGGCTGCCCATTGGATGCACATATTCTATGTTGGTTGTCATTGCTTGTGTATTGCTTGTTTACTTTGCCTTATCCTTCTCAGCTGCCATAAACCTTCATCTTCATAGGTCTATAGAACAGATGAAATCTAGGATTATGTACACTGGTTTTGCACTTTTAGTCTTTTGCAAGAGGCATTTTTTCTACTTCAAGGTTTTCATCTGTGCTTTGAGCCCAGTAGTGTCTTTGAAGTGCTTATGTACATGGATTGCTATTGGTGGTAAATATGAGCTTTAATGTCAATTATTTGAGAAGTTGTAGAATATGATTTATTTTGCATTGTGTGACTATATATCCTTCTTCTGTCATATGTTTAGCTAATTGCTTTTGTGCTCTACACCTTTGAGTTATATCCTTTGTTCCTAACATAGGTTGGTTGGCAGTTTATTATTTAGCACAAATCAGTATGTTTGTTTTTGTTTATATTTTCCGTCGATTCTACAGTTATATGTTCTTCAATTGTTAATTATTTTCCCTTCTTTTCCCATACAACATCCCTTCCTAGCCAACCTAGCCATCACAACTAGTACAGAAAAATGGAAGAAAGAAAGAAACAGGAAAAAGAAAAAGAAAAAAGAAGGATACAGGAATTGTATGTCCATTCTATCTCACACAGAACAAGATCTACTAGATTGATTGTTTACATTGTTTGATTTAGGTCAGCCAAGAAACATGGTAATGGCATCAATGGAAACCATGCAAGAGCAATCAAACATGATTGGAATGGCCAGAAATACTAGACTTCCTCAGAAAAGGGGCTGAGAAGATGAAATTGGTGCTGGATTAACAGATAAGAAATGGCCAGGATGGCCTAGAAATAATGTATTTCGGTTCCTTGCTCCTGTTTAGAAGGTTGGTGGAATTATTGGTCGCAAGGGAGAATTTGTGAAAAAGATGTGTGAAGAGACGAGATCATGCATTAAGATTCTAGAAGGAATTCAGGGCACTCTTGAACGCACTTTAAAATTTATTTGAATCCTTGATGTTTGGTCTTCTTGTTAAATTGTGTTCTTTATTCGCTAAAATAAATGGAATACTTTATCAAAACTACCACATAAGAACTGTTCAGGTTTGGATGCAGATAATCTAGTCTTTCCAAGTAATGGGAACTGCCAAATTGATGCTAAATCAAAGTTTATATTTGATGAACCTATCCATTATCCTACAAAGAGGATAATAGAGGTGTTATTTGATCCAATCAAGGGAATTCAAGTTTTCCATTGCATCAGATGTTTTCAAAATCCTTAGATCTTCTATTGTTAAACCTTGGAGGTGTTTCCTACAGTACTCTGTGTTTTTTCAAAAAATAAGTTTCCAAGCATTTCTCCTATTGTGGCTGGCATATGATAACAATCTGATTATTGTGCATTCTTGAACAGATGCAATGTTCTTGCATCTGATTATTGTGCATTATTGTGCATTCTTGCATTGTACATTGTGCATTCGCATTAAATAACTTCATTATTATCTCTTGTCACAGGTTATGGTTTCAGCTAAAGAAGAACCAGAAGCACCAATTTCTCCAGCTATGGGTGGGATACTCAAGGTTCATAAGAGAATTATAGAAGGAGGTCCAGATTGCATAGGGGAATTGGGTTGAGCTCAGCAGGGTGGTAGTGGAATGAATTCAACTTGGTTTCTTGTGGATAGCACACAAGCTAGCAGTTTAATTGGAAGGCAGGGAGCAACAATAAAAGAAATTCAGGAAGGTTCAGGTGCTACTGTTTGTGTTTTAGGACCACATGCTGAACAAATCCCATTTTTTTAAAGTTTTTGTCATGCAAGTCAAGTTCTGAATGGATATATTACAAGGTAGATATATATTGTCATGTCTTGGATATATGCTGAAAACATTTCACTGACTATCCTAATAAATTATGTAGTATAAGGTGTTTTTAGATTAGTGCTTCTCAGTGTTACATGGGGATGTGTCCCCAAGGGTAGGGGACATGCTTCCCACGCTCACGACATGGGGATACACCAAGGGGGATGTACCCCACCTTCCCTTTTGATGGGAATTCTTCCAAAAACATAAATATTCCTACCTAAAAAGCCTTGCTCCTGCATCTGTATTAACCAATTTTGACAATGTAAAAATTATACATTTTAACGTAATGTTTAATTCTTTTAGTCTCCTGTGAGTTCTCTGCTACTACCCATCATTCACCTGTGTTGTCACCATGAGATTTCTAAGTTTTTTCTATGTCAGGGGTCTTGTGCTGCTGTGGTGCCGTGAAAGAGACTGTGGTTGAGTGATTTTTGTGCACTGTCTTTTAACTTGTGTGAGCAGTGAGGCTATGTGGGCATGGCAGTGTGAGGAAGACCATGTGAGGGAGAGTTGAGACCTTCGACCTGTGACTCCCAGATGCTGTCACAACATAATTCTTGCTGCTGGATGCTGTGGACTGTTGGAATCGTAGAAACCTTGCTGCTAGATATTAATTGTTGTGGCCATAGTTAAAAGTTAAAACTTAATACCTCAAGTATTTTCCATAGTCCCTTTTTGGATATTGTGGGTACAGTGAATAGTAAATACTTAATTATTTTCTGCTATTGGATAATAAAGACCTCAAACAGTTACTATTACATGGCTGTTGGTTGTGACATTGCAACTAGGAGAAAATACTTAGAACAGGGTCTAGCACTGCTGGAAGAAAATGCTTAGAACAGGGTACTTCTAGTCTTGTTCTCTTGCTATTGTGTGCTGGATATTAGCAGTTAGGTGTGCTTTTGCCAATTGGATAAGCTTAAATTGCTGTTATGTAATAGTTTTAATGGCTAACATTTGAATTCTCATATTTTAAATATTTTTAGTATTTGGGCTAGCCTCCTATGTTGGAGACTTCAATGTTCCATAGATTTTGTGGGGTGATTCCACATGTTTGCTTGGATGTGTTCCCTTGCTCCCAAATTTGCACATCCCAGAAACTTGGTGGAACATTGGTGTTTTTTTTCCTTGGAAATAAATCCTTGGGAAATTTTTGGGCACTTGCCCCCATTTTGATGATGGTACCCAATCTAAAACTAGTGGTGTAGAATTTGTGTGCTTAACTAACCTTGTGGTAATCTAACAACTGACTTCACACAATATGTACATTAAGCATATAATGAAAGTAACACATTAATCATATGATGAAGGTAACAAAAAAAATTACGATAAGATAAGATTATTTTATTAATGTCCAACAAATGATCCCAAAAGTAGGTCAACAGGATTGTGCAGTACCGTGATAAAAATACAAAGTGGGATCCCAAAAGTAGCTCCTATAAAAAGCTAAAAGCAGAACTCAAACCTAACCCCAACTCCATATAAGAATTTGAGGTTATGTTTTAGGTAAAAATAGATTCTACATTATACTTTATTGTTGTGACATTGATGATTTGAGACACATTATCTTCATGTAGCTTATTTTAAGATTGATGGTTTGATATTTATCTCTTACATTGTCTCTTTCCTATATCTGATAGGAATGACGCTAGAATTTGAGAAAGCTAGGCCAAGGAGGTATCTATTCACATAGATAGTTTCCTAACATTAAATGATAAATAACTAGTTTGACAACACTTTCGCTAAGAAAGAATGGGCTCATTCAAGTACATGAAACCATGTTGGTGTTTAGCACAAATATCTTGACAAATTTTTATGGTTTGTTTATTGCTTTTGTTTGAAGCATTTTGTCAATTTTTTAAGTTTGTGTGTATTTTGGTTAAATATTGTGTTAATTCCTTTGAATTATTCTAGTTCTCATTCGATGCTTGATTTAACCCTTTGTTTTAGCTTGAATCAAGGTTAGTTTTAAGATTTGAGAAAAAGATTCTTTTATTAACTTTTAGTTGCATGAATTAATTTTCTTCAGTTTTTCAATTCTTTTACACTGACTGTATATTTTCTTTCTAAATACTTATCATTATTCAAAAAAATAAACGAGCTCTACATATCTAAGTGAAGAGAAAAATGGTCTATGCACTAGGTTCCTATGCATTGATCATAGGATACGTATTGGCACAAGACCAACATTCATCTAATGCAATAATCAATTGGCACAATTACAATGCATAATTGTATTAGCCTCCATGACCATAATTGGCTAGTGGAGGCCAAGATCGAGCATAATGTATGATTCTATGAGTTTACCACTTTGTCAAGATTCAGGTCCCCACATGTCTGTTGGACCATTAAGGGACGAGATAACAAGTGGAGTCCCCACTTGCCCTGAATCTAGTCAGTGCAGTTGTGTTTCACTGACACCTTTTTGTTGTGACTTGTGAGTCTACATGTTCTGTTGTTGATGATGTGATTCATGTTATTTAACTAATGTTGTTATTCTTTTATTTTGACAATATTCTATAACTCAGTGAAAGATTCACCAGTTTTTACAACATAATATAATAAAATGAAATATTTGCCAATATTTTACAACATTATATAATAAAATGAAAGATTTTCCAAAATTTTACAACATTATATAATAAAATGAAAGATTCGCCAATTTTTTTATATATACGTATTATATTATTGATAAAATCGCGTTCAATTTTTCCTATATATCGGAGAGATTCCCCCAATTTTTATACATATAAATCTAGGTGGGGTTCTTAAAATCATCCCTGATCTCTTCCGCACGTGAATGTAGGACCTGTCATCCATAAGAACTCATCGTAGATTGTCCTCGGCCTGTTAGAGATAGGACCATACCAAGTGATTGTTATAATATGGAATCTACATGTACATGTAGGCATACAGTCCATGCAAGAGTATCTTCTATGATTGAAGATATCGACCACACCTAGATGCAATTCCTGTTGTTTGTAAGGAATCATCGTACGACATGTGCAACATGCAAGCTAGGACCACTTCATGTGAGTGTTATACTACAATGTCTGTAAGGACTCATTGTAGCACATCCTCAACGTGAAATCTATGACCATTTGCAACCGAATGTTATACTATGATATCCACATATAAATGTAGGTACACTCTCCATGAGAGAGTAACATCTACAAGGAATATGTCAACCACACCTAAATGCAAGCCCTATCACCCGTAAGAACTCATAATAGAGAATCCTTAGATTCAATTCAAGGACCACTCCTAAGTGAGTGTTATTCTATGGTATCCACAAATGAGTGTGGGTACTCTCCATGCGAGAGTAATGTGTGTAGGGTCATCCTTATCTATTAAGGACCACTCTTAGTAACATAGTGTTATTTCTTGCAATACCATCCTCAAGAGAGGATACTATAATCCACAAGCGAATGGTGGAACTTGTCAGCATCTTCATGCATACATGGCGTCTTTCATACTCGAGATTCACTACCATCACATCATCAATCATAGTCTTATCATTACTCCACCTTTCCCTGAAGGATGCATATCATCAACATGCTCCCCCTTTTTCTAAGGAGAGTTCATATCTTCGACCTATTCTTCCTTTCCGAGGAGATTCCATATCTTCGACTTATTCCTCATTTCTGAAGAGAGTCCATATCTTCATTATTCCTTCTTGCAAGGAAAGTTTGTAGTATCATCATTGTTCCTCCTTGCGAGGAAAGTATTTTCTGACTATACCAAGCTTGTCATGGAAACATTCAAACTTTACTTGAGATAGAAGCTTGGTCAGTACATCAACAACTTTCTCATCACTAATCACATACTGGATCTTTATAGTTCCCTTTTATACCATATCCCTTATATAGAAGTATTGGATTTATATGTTCTTTGATTTATCATGGAACACAGGATTCTTTGTCATCTTTATGAAACTCACGTTTTCACAAAAGAATCATTGTGGTATCCAACTACATGTCAAATAGTCCTGACATCAGCTTCTGAACCCATATCGCTTCACAACAAGCAGAGAAAGATTCTATGTACTTTGATTCAGCTATGCTAAGAGAAAAACTAGATTGTTTCTTACTAAACTATGAGATCATGGAAGATCCCAGAAAATAACATCCACTTGAGGTTCTATTTCTGTCTGCGACACTTCCTGCACAATATGAATCTGTATATCCACATAATTTGTAGTCATGATCTCTTACATAGTAAAGTCCCAAGTCTATTGTACCTTTTATGTACCTCATCACATTCTTTGTAGCTATCAAGTGAACTCATCTAGGTTTAACTTGATACTGACTTAACGTGTTCACAACAAAGAATATTTCTGGCCTTGTTTTCATTGGATACATAAATGACCCAATAATGTGTATTTATTGATTCATATCCACTAACTTTGATGATTTATTGGATAACAACTTTAGGTTGGTGTCCATGGGTGTGGCCATGGCTTTACACTTCCAACCCAAGGAAATAATGCATCAATCCAAGATATTTCATCTCGGATTCTTCAGCTATTTTCTCCTTGATTTCTGTGATTGGTTTCCGATTTCCAGAGAGAAATAGATCATCTACATATAGTAATAGTATGATTGGTTCATCATCCATAATATTCATGTAAAGTTTAGGATTAGCTTTACTTTTGGTAAATCCCAAGATTTTCAAGAAGCTATCTATTCTACCATACCAATCTCTAGGATATTTCTTCAGTCCGTATGGAGCCTTTTTCAACTTACATACACGAGTCACTTTGTCTTCGAATTCAAATCCTTGTGGTTCTTTGATGTAAACTGCTTCCTCAATCGCACCATTCAGGAAGGTTGTCTTTACATCCTCCTAGTGTAAATCCCACCTCATCATGGAAGAAAGTGCCATGATGATTCTGAAGGAAGTGTACCTTGCTACTGGAGAAAAAGTCTCTTCATAATCAATCCCCTCTTTTTGAGAGAATCCTCTAGCCACAAATCTTGCCTTGTACTTTTCAATACTTCCATCAGCAGCATGTTTTATCTTGTAGATCCATTAAGAAGATACCACACTATTGTTTTCTAGTTTGGGTACTATATCCCAAACATCATTCTTCGTTATTGACTGGTATTCTTCCGTCATTCCTTCAACCCACTCTTTATTCTGTACAAATTCCTCGTAGCTAGTGAGTTCTTGATATACAAGGTCACACATCAAATCTACATAACTGGAGTATGGATTTGATGTTTTTCTTGTTCTTGTGGAGCCTTCTGGAGCTCCATATTTATTTTCTTCTTGTATTATTTCTCTTACCCAAGCAGGTTTTTTGTTTCGAGATAAATCCATAGTAGCAGTTTCCTAAGGTTTTAGCATATCATGATCTTTAGATGCTAGTATTTCAAGAGACGGTTCAACTTCTACCATTCTGGGAGGTACATCCTCTTCATGTACTTCTTCATGATGATATGTTATTGATTTCTTGAGAGTTTTCTCTTCATCAAATATGACATCGCTACTAATCTCTATATTATGGAATTCTGAAATGTATATCATGAGGGATTTAGAGACTTCACAGTATCCAACAAATATTCCCTTCTTTCCCAAAGGATCCAACTTGGTTCCCTTCTCTTTTGGAATATGTACATATACTGGACAACCAAATATATTGAGATGGCTCACTTCAGGTTTCTTTCCTATTACATTTCTCCATGAGTCTTGAATCCAAGAGCACTGTGAGATAATCGAGTTTGCACATACACGATTGTTCGTGCTTCTTCAGCCCACGGGTGCATGGGGAGGTCTTGGTCATGAATCATTTCTTTCACTACTTCCATAATGGTTATATTATTTCTTTCCACAATACCATTATGTTGAGGATTGTACGGAGTGGTTATTTACCTCTTGATTCCATCGTCCTTGTAGAATGCTTTAAATTATTTTGAAGTATAATGTCCACCATTATCTAATCTCAATGTATTGCTTATTCTTTTTGAATGGTTCTCTATCAAGGCTTTGAATTCCTTGAATTTCCCAAAAAAAAACTCTTGGTCTTCAAGAAATATATACATGTCTTTCTTGAATAGTCATCAATAAATGTGACATAATATTCATATCCACTTAACGATATGGAGGGAATATGACCACATACATCATAATGAGTTAATTCCAATGTACCTTTAGTCTTTGTTTCACTTTTCGGAAAGGGATTCTTGATGTTCTTTCCTCTTGCACATCCTTTTCAATATCCCTCATGATCAATCTTCAGATATGGTAACCCTCTTACCACCTTGCTCACATATGTTAGTTATATGTAGTTGAGATGAGCAAGCATCCTATGGCATAGTTCATTTGATTTGGTAGTCTCATGGACAAGGGTTGTCTCTAGATGTACTTTGAGTTTGTACAATCCTCCTTCTTCTTCACCAATGGCCACAGTATCTTCAAGTGTCTTTCCTTTGGACCACATTAGTACTTATCCATGAATGAAAGAAACTCTAAAACCTTTCTTATCTAGTGCTGACATGGAAAGTAGGTTCTTTTTCAAACCTGGTACATATAGTACTTCCTTCATCTTCATGGAATTGCTAGATTCAAGCTTGTAGGTTGATTCACCAATACCTTTGATGGGATATTGATAGTCATATCTTAATGATACTTTCTGAGGAGATATATTTTCTTCAAGTCTTTATAGAGTTTTCTTTTTCCGTGACATGTGCTTTAAAGCACCACTATCAATTAGCCATGTATCTTCTCGAGGTGTTATAGACCCAGAGAGTGTAGAGAATAGTACATATTCTTCTACATACTCTTATTTTGTTAGTATCTTTTGAGGTATTTATTCCTCATCCTCATCTTCATCTAGATGAGCATGATGTATTTTGTTGTTGTTATTCTTTGATAGAAACTCTTTGGTAAGGTGTCCTATCTTATGATAATTATAGCATCGATACCTTGAGTAATCTTTCTTCTGATTGCTTACTCTTTTCTTTTGGAACTTATTCTTTGAATTTTTATGACTACCTTTCTTGAATTTTGATTTTTTTCTTCCTTTAGTATAGATGGATAGATATTGATAATGTTCTCTAAGTAGAGCTTCTATGTTATCTACTCTAGCTTCTTCTTGAATTCAATATTCCCATACAATGTCAAATTTCATACTTTCTTTTCTAGCACATAGAGTCTATATGAATGATTCCCAAGGTCTAGTGAGACCAATGAGAGTAGTCATATCTAGTTCATCCTCATCAATGGTGTCTCCAATAACACTTATTTTTTCCCTAAACTCGGAAACCCTTGTGAAGTAATCTTGAATTGATTCTCCTTTTCTCATCTTGGTGCCCTTTAGTTGAGCTCTCCAATTCATGTCTTTGTTGATGTTCCTTCCCTCATAGATTTTGGAGAGTGCATCATACATTTGCTTTGGTGTCTTCTTATATGACACTTGAGGAATCAAGTGATCTTGATAGAATCAGTAATGAACCTCATTATCTTGATTAGGACTTGCTCGTGCTTCTCCTTAGGTTCCTCTTCTTTTGGTTCTAAAACTTAATCCTTGATGTACTTCTTAATACCATTCTCTTTAAGAATGCCACCAATCCTATACTTCCATGCTAGGAAGTTTTCTATGCCTTCCATTTTTTCCTCAAGCTTAGTGCTTAAGGCCATCCTATCTAGGAGGTCACTAAAAAATGAAATTTATCAAAATGAAAATATTACCTTACCAGGAGATGCGCTTGACTGAGGCGAGTTGGTTGGTACACTTGGTTTCTTGAGATCCCAAATATTTACCCTTCAAAAATTTCTTGCAAGGTTGTAGCTTCTACAGAATTTCCGATTTGGTTTTCTACAGTTTTTTGGTTCAAGGATAAACTAGGGTTTGGCTTTCCCAAAGATTCAACCACCCAAAAACTTCAATCTTGGTATCAATATATGTGCTCTAGTGAGGCACAACTTTATATGCAAGAAGATATTCCAAATTCAAAACTTTGCAGAAACTCTAATTTCTTCCAGAGGGAGAGGAGAGAGAGTTTCACCTTGTGAAAGTTGTTCTATTCAGGCTAGCTCTCATACCATGTTAATATTTCATATGCTAAGATAGATATAATTAGTGATTAATCCAAATTCACAACATTAGCATATGCCAAATCACTAAAATAAACACAATCACAATATAGACACAATATTAATCCTCGGAAACCCTCAAGGGGAAGAAAACCGAGCAAAACTTCTTCTCTATAAAATGTATAAGATAAAACCCCAAAATAGGTATTATCCTCCTTGTTGATATGTCTCTCTATCTCTCTCCTAAGCACTACACAAGTGAGTGAGTGAGTGTTATAATGAGGAACGTGACTCCTCTATTTATACACTTTCAGTCACTTGACTTTTACCCTAACAAGTCGGCCCCACTAAACTAAGTGGACCGACTTCACCTAGGAAGACTCAAAACCATATTATATTATGTTCATTGGGTGTACTATTTACCCAAATTAGAATGGAGGCTTTACCTCATGACTCTATGATGACCAATTACAATAATAACATCCCAACGGAGGAATAAGAGCATCTCCCTTGGGGTACATTAGTAAAATAAATTTAGAATATCCTTTGAAGTTACAATATTTCAACAACCATATCCACTGAAAAGAAAGAATAAATCAGTGTAAAGGAAGAATCTGCAGGAAGGCATAATTGATAATTCTAGCAGTTAATAAAGTTGGCAGGATCAAACTAGAATCAAGATAAAATTGCTCGTGGGGTATATATGGCAAGTGTTGACCATGTGGTGCAAGTGGATGGAAAATATCTAGGCTAGTAGTTATGAAATTAATCAAATAATGATTAAATATTTTATCCTAAGTATGAAGGAGGTTTATTATATCCCAACAACCCCTCTTAAGTTTGTCTTTAGGATGATATCTCTGAAATAATCATAAATTATATAGATGCATATAGGGACCAACAACAAAACTATGGTCCCCCTTTACAATTATCTTGTCCAAATAACTGAGGAAAGAGGCAAACCCACATCACGAAAAATCATCCCTCAAAAAAGGACATGAAAGAAAAAACAAAAATGGTGAACTGATGGTGGTGTTGCTGCTGCTCCAAACTAAATATTGATGTATCGAGGAATATTCTTCTTGGGAAGAAGAGAAATCTTCTCACTTGGATAAAAAACATAAACAACTGCATGATGGAAACTGGGAGCATGTAGAACAACATCCATGGTACAACTATGTGTAAGTAGGACTGAAAGCTTAGCTCCAATATGATGTGATGACTTGAACTTCGAACCAGTAGAAATGAAATCAACTCCAGATAGGTGAAATAAGTGTCCAAGTGAATTCATAATATCTCCAACTTCATTTACACTAAGAGGAGGGGTACAAGTGATCATGTTGGAAAAAGGAGAAGGCTTAGAATTAGGAAGTGAAAATGTAGAGACTCCATATATTGATCTATATTCCAAGGTATCCAAAGGAACAAATACTATCATATCGGTAGACTTATGAGAATAAAGCAGTTCATCTTCTAAAGCATAAGCTAATAAATAATCCTCCCTGGTAGAAGTATGTTAGGATGAAAGAGAGCGGTGTAGAAAATTTTCAAGCGAGCTCTAAGTATTGATGCCAAGAACAAAGGAGGAGTTGCGAAAGTCCATGGGATCAAGTATGGCAAGTGGTATGACACAAATAGTACTTGATACAACTAAGAAAGCATCCAAGAAGACACTGAGTTGTGCACCATCAAGGAGAAAGGTATGGAACCTTGAGGTTGTTTTTCACAATTGTTTCTAGGTCTGAGTATGTACGTATTCTGATTGTGAGCTCCATTTTGACAAGATTCTTCATAAAAAAATATTTCATATTCATTATGAGTTAATTGTATCAATTGATCATCATCATTCATTCAATTAATTCCTTATGGAGGATCAATATCTTTCTTATCTCGTAGAACATTAATAATTGCTTCATTCAGCCTAAAAGGAGGCTCAATGGAAGGATCTTCATTTCTTATTACTTTATTTGAGATATGAGGATTAAAACTGCTTCTAAATTGATTTGGAATTCTCTATCCAATGGCTTCAGTATTTCTTTGATTATTACTCTCAGTCTCAAATATTGCCATTTTATTTTATAAGCCTCTCAACATTTTAGTTATTTCTTCAATCTTATCCTCCTAATTTTATTTATTCTTTTTCTTGTTTGAAGATTCGGCCTCATATTTAGGATTATTCTTCTCAAAATCGTGTCTATGCTTAATCTTACCAGCATCTATCATATTAGCTTCTACATCCAAAGCATCATCTAGCGTGATTGATCTTCTTTATCTCAACATCATAACAAAGTAAGATTCAAAGGCTCCAACATAAGTGACCTTTACAACATTTTGTGTAGGATTTATATCATTGGAATCTGATTAAATCTCTTGTTAAATTTTGTTGTAGTTTCATCATTTATTTTATTTAATGCAGAAAATTGAATGAGGTAATATGGATTATCTCTCTTCTCACCCCACTCTCTTTTAAAGGCTATATGTAAAGAATTCCATGAGTAGTTATAATTAGAACATAAGTTTTAAACCATTTTCTTGCTTCTCCTTCAAGTGTTTTCACAAATAAACTCATATAAACATCATCATCTTTAATTAAAAGATTATTAGAGAAATTATGAAAGTTATCCTTATGTTCTTTAGATGAAATATATTTTTCCCCATCATATTTAGGTAAAATATTTAAGTAATGATTAGGTATATCATGTAGATCTATTGGTAAATTTAAAGGAACATATCGTTCAACAATCCATGGGATAATAGGTGGTGGTTGTCCTCCTGCTTCCATAACTAGTACCTTTAGGACAATGGGTTGTACAATTGGGGTAAATGGAGGTTTTTGAGGCCCAAAATAATGTTGAGCATTGATTGATGTACCAATAGAGTGAAATGATGTTTAAAACATAGCTTCAAGGACAAGATTCAAAGGAGTTCAAGGAATATTTTGAAGGAATTTCTTGATTACTTAATTATTCAACTCTTTAAGGGAGAATTTGAAAGTGAAATACCTCTTCCTTGAGGTGACCTTAAATTCCTCCAATGGATTCTTGAATCTTGTAGGATGAGAAGCTCCTTTGTTTGAGGATTATTTCTGGTGCACCTCATTCCAAAATCCAACATGGTATAGTGGAGTCACCAAGTGAATTATTCAATCAATGTTTGTTTGGTTCTTCTTCACTGTACTTAATACAGATCTTTACTTCGTCATACCCTATGACAATTATTATTCAAAAGTTCTCCGGAGAACCGACGCCATTTCTCATGTTAGTCCTAGAGTTGTCCTAGGTTGAAGGTAGAACAATATTGGGAACGACGGGGCTCAAACTTTAACAATCCTTGAGCTAAATCGAGGTATATATGAATGTTTGAGTCATTATTTAAAATGCTCAGGCCATTTAACAATATAATGTGGATAAAATTGGGAATGAAAGGACAATTTAACAAAGTAATTAGAGAGGGCCAGGAAGAACAAAATAGGAAAGTGATGAAAAAGGAAGGAATGAAATCAAATATTGAACTAGAGGAAGGACCAAAAGGTAAATTTCCTCAAGACAAATAATATTTGAATATATTGAATTGAATTTTGTAGAATTCAGTAATTCTTTACAATTTGTAAGGGAGTAAGATGATATTCACATATTTTTTACAGTAATTCATCTAACAAAAGCGCATATACAAAAATATTTTCCATACATAGATCTAGTGGAATACTAATTAAGGATCATCCATAAAATAAAAATAAATTCGAACTAGTGAGGTGATATCCAACATTTAACATAAAGAAGGAATCATTGATTGTCAAATCATATCAAACATTACTTTCGCATGAATCCTCACAAATAGATGAACAAATAATGAAAAATATAGAAAGAGCACTTTGGAAGGATCCATTTCATTAATATCAAGACAAAAATATTTGTATTACAGAAGTATGTACCAACTCAACCAACTCAACAACAAAATAAATAATACTTCAAATTCTCAAATTCACATCCTTTTGCTCATATATTGAGCTTACATTATATAGGGCTCAGAGGTGCCTAAATTTATTTGTAAATGAATTGAATCATAATATAAAGTAACATTTTTTCACTAATTAGTTTTTACATCCAAATTATTACATTTGCATAGCCATTGGCTTAATTTTTCTTGCAGCCTCCACGCTTTCTTCTTTCCTCGTATTGGTGACTATTGACATGGAAGTGAGGAATATCTAGGTGGGATGACAAACTAACTCATTCTTCACATCATACCATTGAATGTAGGATCTCCACATTGTACAAAGCCTCTAGGTGGCATAAATGCAAATGGGGTTGTTTGGCTTGCATACTGTTGCGATGTCGGTGCTCCTCTATGTTGCTGAGGTGAAGGAGCAATTTGTTGAGCTGATTGTTGTTGTGAAAATGAAACAGGAGAATATTGATCATTTTGTTGTTGGGTTGGTAAACATAGTTTATGATATGTTACTACCCATCTTCCAACCTTTACCTACTGGTATGCTATTAGCATTAAGGTTTTCCAAATGTTATCTCTGCTTCATAATTCTTCTCACATGTCAACAGTCACATCTCCTTAAAAAAACGTTTTAAATCTTGTACAAATGTGAAAATGAGGTCTCAATCTCTCGAAGGATTTATTCCCACTGATGATTCCTTCCAGTTATTCTTAAGTCTGCTCATTTATTTTATCCTTTAACCTGCTCATATATTCCTCTTTTGAGTAGAATTATGTATTTCCATCCCACAATAGAGGATGTCCAAGCTTCATAACTACATTAAACATAGTTTTGAAATCCTTGATATCATCAACCAACAAATTTGTGTTTTTTTCCATCACCATCAATAATGTATCCTTCAACATCATCTTTTCATCAATGTTTATTACTTGGGTTTTGTTCTTCACATGCAAGTCTTCCACCTCCTTGTTTGTTAAGATATTAAGGTAATCAATTATATTCCTATCCTATGAATAATGTATCCTTCAAGATCATCTTTTCATCAATGTTTATTACTTGGGTTATGTTCTTCACTTGCAAGTCTTCCACCTCCTTGTTTGTTAAGATATTAAGGTAATCAATTATATTCCTATCCTATGTAGGATTCTCTCCTAGTGTTCCATTTACCTATTCTATTTCATTCATTATAAATTTATACACTTCCATTTCTGTAGTCATCAGGTTCATGAAATCCCATTGTTCATTAAACATTTGGAAACTTTTGTCCCAGATTTCCTATGTGGTTCTACTTATGAATTCTTCTACTTATAATCCATGTTCAGTGATGTGACCTGAACTTTTAAATCATCAATTTATTTCTTGAATTCAATGACTTCATCATTTTTCTTGCTTGCGTCATTCTCTAATTCAACAATCCTATTGTTTTTTGGGTCACATCATCTTCACGATTCTTTATTTTAGTCTGCACATCCTCCTCAATTTTAGATGCCTCAACTATGTTTTGGTCTTCTTCCATGGAATTCAGTTGTTGGAGGCTAGGTGATAGTCTCTTGAATATTCTTCTTTGTATGTTTCTGCATTTGGATATTATTTATCATCCCTACTACCATGTTATATGATGGCACACCTTGTTCTCTGTTATCTCTTTGAAATTGTAGGGTGGATAACTCAGTGGTTAACTCACTTATCTTTTTTTCCCTTTCTTCCACCTCGGATCTATGTTTTTCCATGCTCTCTAATAGAACTTATCTTTTTCTTTTTATATCTCATGAATTTTAGTTGTTTGTACTAGATATGCATTTGGTATCTTCTATTGATTCTTCAAGTTTTTAATTTCATTGTATTTTTTGGCTATCGGAGACTTGAATTGAGAGTCATCACCTAGTTTGGCACTTAACTTCACTATTTTCTCCTTGATCTCTTTCATAGTCAGCTACTTGGCTCTAGTTTTCCATTTCTCAACCTTTAGGAGATATCCTACTTTGTTCAATTATTCTCTGATCCTTTTATCTATCTTGATCACTTTTACCACCTTTGCAGAAATCATATCTCTGGCTTCTTTGAAGAAATCCTCTTTATCAATATCACTAAACAAGGACTAGTCCAAAACATGCTCTGTAGCCCAACAATATTTGATACTAGTTGTCCTGGGCACCTTAAGATCAACTACTGAATATCTGAATGTGTTAATCACACTATTTGTAACTGTCAAAAGCCTTTATTAGAAGGCATTGCATGCACTATGTCTTCATTAACACTCTATACACCACTCTTTCTTATTTCCATGTATATATATTTAAGTTAGTTTGCACTAGTATGGGTCCTATTGGAGTTATTGCTTGGGATTTATTGGGCACTTTTAACTCCAAGGATGGATAGGGAATCATCTTAGTTGGTGTTATTCCCAACATTACCTGTTGGTTTATCTATCTCACCCATCACTTTAGACACTTAAAATTCAATTTATTGTATGGCTAGTGTCTTGGTCTCTTCACCAGGATCAATGTTTTTCCTTTTTGTTTGAGGAGATGACTCATCCTCATCTATTTACATCTCATATACCCCTATTTTTTGTCCTGTTTTTTTCTGAGGCTCACCTGAAGTTGTTGCTTCTTTCATAATATGTTCAACCTCCTCCCAACTATTTTTATTATCAATTTTTACCATATCAAGCCTAGGCGTTGGTTCATATGATGCATTCTTATTTTCTTTCCTTTGTTTTCGTATTATCCCATGAGGGTCATATTTCATTGCTTCATCCTTCAGCAAGATTTTTTCTCTAGTAATCCTTCCATGTACTATATAGCACTCAGAAACATAATTTCGAAGTGACCTACATATTTTGGGATATGACAATAATTGTGTTGATTAACACCCCCAAAGTGTAGATCATTTGAGAGTAGTCTATGTCTGGCATATTCCATTGCTAATATTTTGAGGGTGAAAAAGGTGGGGAGTTTGTTGGGTTTTCCTTCAAATCCATACACCCTAACAAACGTATGATATTAAAAAAGGAACCAGTCTCGAACTCTAGTGTCTAGAGTAAACTATAACCATTCTTCACCCTCTCTAGGAATGCTTGGCAGGTATGTCCTATGGATGACCACATAAGAAATCCCCATTATCTTGTTGGTAAACTCTGTGATGTTGGAATTGCTTTCTTTTTTTATAAAACTATGATTCCACTCATATAGAGGAAGATACATATATAAATGGTCTTAGCATATTTGCGTAAGAACTGAAATAATAAACATGAGGAGAATCTAAAAATTTCCTGAGCAGGAAACTCAGTCAGTTGGTGATTTAGGATTTGGGCTAGGAATGCAGGAGTATCCAATTTGGGGGTTTGAATTGACATTGGTTGTAATTGAGCCAAAAAACCTAATATAGACCCATCTACTTCTTCATCATTTTTGTACCCTAATATAGTGCGTAACAGAGCAATGATCATTCTAGCTCCTAGTTTGAAGAAAATAGTTTTAAATGGGGGATTACAGTTTGAAGATACCATACCAGGTTCCATGAAATATTTTAGGATTGTGGTCTTATCGGTTGGGATTAGAATTTGATATTTTAGGTCCTGTTCTCTTTCTTCAAAGGCTGCAAGATTTTATTACTCTCGTAGGGAAAATATTTTCCTCATAGTCAAGGAATCAACGTTGCAGACGCCTCAGGTTTTATCGGAAGACATGATAGTTATTTGTCTTGGTGAATAACATGAATAGAAATATACTGTAAATTCTGGAAAAATGCACGATTGGAGGGTAAATGAAGTGAATTAGGTTCAGATGCCACAATAGGTGTGGGTCTTGATTTGTAAATGATATGAAAAGAGCTTCAACCAAGGATTTAATTAGGTGAAAACGGGATATTTTGGGATCCCAGATATCTGTTTGGTGGTCAAAAGTGGTTGAATTTTCTGTTGGAATGGACTTGGTGACAATTTCAGAAGTTGGTTGTGCCATTTTAGCGGTTAAAATTCTCTACCTTGGGCTTAATTTGAGGGATTCAAGGATTAGGTCAAATATCCTTCACTTTCTTATAGTTCAACGGTAAAACTTGAACACATGTAAATTGAAAATGTTTTACCCGGTTAGGTGATGTGGATGTAGGCCTTTTGTCCAGGAGGCCGACTCGTTTGCTGACTAGATCTACTAGGACATTCATATCTCTAGTTCAACAGGATTTGTAGTTTCCTGAACAACAATGAATTAGTACAACGGAAAATAAAGTGCGTTTAATGGGCTTACAGTTTGAGACAACACTTGCAAGGATATTACTAGTTGGTAGAATAACTGATCTAACCTCTGGCATTGAGCGAGTTGGATAACATAGTACGGCAGGATGACATTGACTAACACTTGGGTCGCTTATTTTCGTATGCATGAACCACTCTAATTCAACGCATACTCTCTAAGGCAGTTTTGGAAAGGCCCTCGAGCATGCACAACCAATGAGGATAGGCCGCGTTCTTCATGAAGTATACCTTTTTCATATGGTCAGGGACCTCCAATGAACGCACACTTTATGGATGCGCTATACATCTCTGTCGTTGGATCTAATCACAGTTTTTTATAAGTGATCTCCAAATTTATAACATTAATTACTCATCTCTTTCTCCTATGTGCTTTATCTTTCAACCATTCATTAAATTGATCTGCTGGGGATTTCCTTTCGTGTAATTGTCCTACATGTTCACTTAGAGCTATTCATATCGATCGTTCAATCAAATGAAGATCGATGGCTATCTTCTCGTCCAATTATTAGAGCCTGGTTCTCGACATCTGGTCACTTGTTAAGATTTTTAAAGTTTACGATTCATGTCTTTAGCACCATTCATCTTACCCACGGACTGCACTAAATTATTTTCAAGGTCTAGGAGAGCCCTCGATCATGGAGGATCATAGTTTATCCCTAGTGTCATTTCCTTATGTCATATTGGACTGGTCAGGATGTACAAACATTCTCTTTACCGAGGATGAGCTAGTAGAAGAGTTAATATTAGTATTCTGTTTAATTAAATGTAGTTTTAATTTTTAGTTTTAATTTTATTGTCTTTTTATGAGAATAAAATTTATTCTCATGTGTTTAATGAAATTGTCTAACTATTGTTATTTACACTATAGTTTGTAGATATTGGCACCTATGTTGGGGAGAGATCCCCAACCACCATGTGTGGAGATGGTTGAGGCTGCGAAGGAATGTGGTCATGAGTTCTGGATACCTAACATGTGACTCAAGCTCGATGCTAGGTACATAATGGATTTTACCAAAATATTGCATGAGATTATGAATCAACAGGGTGTCCATATGACATCATACGAGAGCTAAATATCATATCGATATAGATGGACTTTTCTCATGATATGATATGTACGAATCATATCATTCGAGCTATGATGATTATTACAGAGTTGAGGGCTAGCCACACATCATCCGCTGATACTTTGTCTAGCGACTGCACTTCATTCAATCACACTACATCAATTGAGGATTCTTTGACACATTCACCTCACCCCCACCACCTCCTCGATGATGAGATGACCAAAAATAGTCCTGTACTATAGATCAGGTTTCATGTCCTCGATGACCAAATGACCATCCATCTTATGCTATAGGCTAGGGTTCACCTCCTTGATGACTAGAAGAACATCCATCATCTTGTACTATATGCGAGGGTTCTACTATTGTATATAGTTTGGTGGCATCATGCCAGATTCCTAGATATTCTAATTCAGATATTATTGTGTTGCTTGAGTCCACGGTTCCTCCTAACAAGGTATCTATGCCTCATGCTCTATTGGTGGACGTACGGATGCTTCTGCTTCTAGAGGTGGACATGATAGGTCATAGTGGTTATTTGACTTGAGATTTTAATTTGACATCATGTATCATGAGATTCATATTATTCTTCATATTTGTATATGTGGTGCATTTTTCATGTTCATGTCTATATATTTTTTTATGTTGATGTTGATGTGTATATATTATTAGGCCATGTTATTTATTTTTTCTAGATGTTCTTGATAAATGTGTATGTTAAATGATGCTTGTTAGATGTATGTGATGATGATGTTAGACAATCCTTGTGTTTCATTAGATGTGATTATTATATGTGTATGCAAGATGATGTTTATAATTGTTAGATGAGTCAATTACATAATGTTTACATTATTGTGAACTTTGTGATGTTTGATGTCTATGCTACATGATGTTGTTAGATAATGAGTGTTTGTTTTATATGTTCTTTGTGATTGATGTACTTATGTTGATAAGCATGTGTCTTATCATCATTACCATATATAACATAATGATGAAATATGTGCTCCTTTGTTAGAGACATTTAACATTGATATATATAGGCTTTTGCTTCATCATTATTTTCAAACTAAGGTACATATGAAGTTCATAGGTTTGTTGAAAAATATATGGTATGGACATTAAACATGCAAATTAGTGGTTAGCTAAGCTATTTAGCAAGGTTGATTAGCTAGGCCAAATAGCGAACAATCCGTCCGAGTGAGTATCCCCCATTTGAATAGTGCAATAGCCACACTAGAGTAGCGGACCATCCGAGTGGATCCAATTGGATCCGGGTATCCAAGCTGAGTATCACATCCTATCCTAGCTTTGACTAGCATCAAGTGTATAGAAACTTGGCATCAAGTGATCGAGATATTATGTATCAAACACCAATTAATAAAGTTGTAGAAAAATATATATCAAAATGAGCCTAATTAATTAATTTGTATTAATTAATTACAGTTACAATTACAACTACAACTACAATTACAAATTACAATTAAAATTAGTATAGTTACAAAATTACAAATTACGATTACAAATTACAACATTAGACACATGTGTTTGATTATTATTACCATATACAACATATTGATGAAATATATGCTCCTTTGTTAGAAACAATTAAAATTCATACAAATAGCCTTGTGTTTCATCATTATTTTTAAACAAAGGTACATATGAAGTTCATAGGTTTGTTGAAAAAGTTATGGTATTGACACTAAAAATGTAAATTAAGATGGTGACAAAATAATGTATCAACCAGAAATTAATCAAAATGTAGAACAATATGTATCAAAACAATCCTAACTAATTAATTTGTATTAATTAATTACACTTAGAAATACAAATACAAATAAAATTACAAATTACAATTAAAATTTGTACACTTGAAAATTGCAAATTTCAATTACAAATTATAACATTAGGCATGAGTTTGAGCATTACTACCATATACAATGTATTGACGAAATATATGTTGCTTTGCTAGAAACATTTAGAATTCATACACATAGGCTTGTGTTTCATCATTATTTATAAAATAAGGTACATATGAAGTTCATAGGTTTGTTGAAAATATTATAGTATGGGCATTAAAAATGTGAAATAACATGGTAACAAAATTATGTATGAAAGATAAATTAATAAAATTGTAGAACAATATGTTTCAAAATGACACTAACTCATTAATTTGTATTAATTAATTACAATTACAATTGCAAATTACAAGTTACAATTAAAATTAATACAATTACAGATTGCAAAATTCAATTACAAATTACAACATTAAGCATGTGTTCAATAGTTATTACCATATACAAAATATTTATGGCATATAGGCTCCTTTGTTATAAACATTTAAAATTCATATATATAGGCTTGTGTTTCATCATTTTTTTCGAACAAAGGTACATATGAAGTCCATAGGTTTCTTGAAAGAATTATGGTATGGACATTAAAAATGCAAATTAACATGGTTAGAAGATTATCTATAAAATAGCAATTAATAAAATTGTAGAACATATTTAGTAGATTTATTATGAAATGACAAAATTTATAAGAGCCTATATGGATTAATATTTCATTATATCTTATCTTTCTCAAAACATAAAAAGTTTAAAACAAATGTATCGCTATCAAATATGTATTTTCAAACCTTTCACAATACATTATAAAAAAATTACATTCCCATATTTAGAAGATATATTGATACACTATAATTAGTAGATGCATCTTTTGATTATAATTTTGATTCATATTACATCCATATATAAAAAATAAGCCATTTGCTTTCAAAAAATCCAAAGCCCCCTCTTTGATGGAGAAATTGCAGAATAAAAAGCTGTATAATTACTTAAATGAAAATAACATAAACACACAACAAATTTCAATTTCCACCATTTTAACATGAAAAAAGACAATATAATTACTCAAATAAAAATAGCAAAAAGGCACAACAACACTAAATGATGAAATAAAACATGAACACATAACTTTATGTTTTCATCACTCTGATTATCTTCCTTGCTTCACATCATAGCACTATTGTTCTCAAAAATATGTTTTGATCTAGGGTTGTGTCTTAATACGATCCACCAATCCTTATCCTACACATCTCGTGAAAGAAAACTCAGCTGTAGTGTTTTGGGAGAACATAAGTCTCAATTGTTTCATCCAAAATACTTTTGTAATTGATACATATCATCCGAGTATCATGATCTTCATTTACATTATTCCAGTCAAAATCCCCTCCACTTGCACCTAAACATAACACATTGGAAAGAAGAGAAGTCCACATGAATTATCTCTTATGTCTTTCTGATGTAACCTAGATTCCCCCCTATTAGGTTTTGATCGTTGTGGATAGCATGACTATATTGGTTAAAAACAACTTCCACAACGCTATGATGCATCCATCATCGACATCCTCGATATGAAATAATGCATGTATGTGGACATAGATGGGAACAAATGAACCTCTAAAAAGAGAATAAATCATAGTTTCATATATCTAATAATCCGATCATTAAATATCAAAATATAGATTTTACAATTCAAAGGTGCATTACGAATTTCAAAATGTAAACAAAGAGATTATTACCGATTTGTTGCACCTAATCCTTATGTTTAGTGCATCTTCTTCAGCACACGAGCAACGACTAGATGCACTATATTTCTCTCTAACATATTAAGCAACCTAAATGTTGGTACATATCACTCGCATATTGTCTTTTAAATTACCAGGACAAGGCATGCTTCTACCATTTAACCATCTAAATTATTTCTTGTCACTAGCCCATTTCCTCCTCTTTAATCCATACAATACAACCCATGACTCTATTTCCTCCTCATTATAGTGAATGATTTTATTGATGGTATCAATTTCTAAATTTTTGAATTTATTGATATATTTAACATTTACTCTATATAAATTTTACAAACAATAAGTCACTTACTCTTTATCATACGCCTTTTTTTCGTTTGTTTGGAGTATCTCCCCTTCCCTTTTGTATTCATCCCTTTGTTTGTCTCAAATCACCACACCTAATTTTTCATATAT
Source organism: Pseudotsuga menziesii (assembly GCA_001517045.1). Lineage (NCBI taxonomy): Eukaryota > Viridiplantae > Streptophyta > Pinopsida > Pinales > Pinaceae > Pseudotsuga > Pseudotsuga menziesii. Next base: position 235,274 of record LPNX011057977.1, on the reverse strand, counting down.
ATGCTTCATGTACTCAATCGCATAATAGAATGACTCATATACTATGTACCCCTGTTCCATAGACCCCTCTCGTTTTTTCCTTTTCCAAACAAATCCTTTTATTTTTTTCATGCACCTCTCTAAGAATAATATCCAATGACAAGAGACCACCATGACTGTGCAAGTCCATGAAAGTTTTCTACAATTACATCTAAAACATACAAACTATCTCAGCTATTTCTTGATGCCACCAAAGAATGCTATCCATATGAATCTCCTTTGATGTGATCCAATGTACAACTACTGATAATTTAGATATGCACACCATAGGTCATGAGATAAGGCATGGTTCACACAACCACACATGAGCAGAGGATAATGGTTCTACAAAGTAAAAACATACAAAATTAATTGTGTTTTAACCCATGGCATAAAAATAAAAAATAAAAAATAAAATCATGTTTTAGACATATGTACTCTTAGAAGGTTCAAATGGTTATGTGATTTGAATCCCAACAAATGCTATTCTACAGTGAAGCAACATCATAGAGTATACCCATACAATGAAGGAACCTCCACACCTAATATAGATTCCTTTCCCAAAAAAATATTGTATTTATTCAAAATCCATAGGATATCACCTTCATTGAAATGACAAGAGTGACCAATGTCTCCTTTACTTGCTTATCTTGGAAAATGTTTATTTTTAGTGTTTGAAGAAACACGATATTTCCTGACATCCAATTTGTTACTTTTTTCGATAATATATGCCTCTATAAAAAAAGATGAAACATTTTTAAATATATACATGGGATCTAATAGTAGGAAAATCTTAAGATGCTCCCAATATGAGAGCTCATGAAAGATATATTTCCTTTTCATCCCAATGGGAAATTTCTCAACATACGTGTCTAAAGAATTATGGATCATCGAACATAGGTTCTCTATCTAAATCAAACATATATGTGAATTACTTCTCCTACTCCTTCTTATATTCCCTAAACCAATCTGATGGTGTCATTATCACAAGCCTTTGGTTTCTCTCTGGTATACAATTGAGGGTAGATATTTCTCTTATGTAAGTGTGTTCTTGTTCCAAAAATACCATAGAGGAGTCGTACACTAAATTTTGTATATCACTCGACCACATATCCTTCAAAGAAGGTCCACAACATTTATATCCATGATAAGTATTTTGTTACAAGACCTACTAATTTTTTGTATATAGGCCAATCCATGAATGTGCTTCACGCTTTTTTGAAAATGGGGTGCCAAAAATATGGTCATCATGCCCTTGATCGAGGTATTTTTAAAACCTTGATCAATGTTTCATTACCTCAATCAGGAGATTCAAAATACCTCAATCAATGTCTTAGGCATACCTCGATCAAGGGTTTCATATAGAACTTGATCGAGTTATTAAAACCTCGACCGAGGGTTATGTTAAACTAAATATAGAAACATCAGACCATGGGTTATTTTACTGCATCTGTTTCTTAGAAACTCAACCAAGGATGGGTAGAGAGGGGTTATAGATATAATATATGAGTGATTGGTGTTTATAGATGTGATTGAAATCATGAAAAATATGGAGAAGGTCCCTTAGATCCATTTTTCATGATTCCAGTCACATCTATAACTCCAATTAATATATAACCCATATCCACATGTATAAAATCTATATGAAGTGGTGGTCATAATGCTTTTACCTAATTCTTCTTCAAGGTATTTACTATTACCCACAAGTATCATTTTCTTTCTAAAATTATGTTTTACTAAATTTGATTCTCTTATAATTCTATGGTTGATTTTAATTGAATTTGAATATCTCAATCGTATGAAGATTTTAAGTATTAAAAAAAATGTTTTATAAAGGAACTCGGATATTTAATGGTTGTGTGATAAGATAAGAATATATATTTGATACAATATTTTACAAACTTCGAATAAAACAAAAATTGGGTAGCCATATTCGTGTGTGCACATGAATATGGGCATCAAGAAAAAAATTCAATCGAGTTTTTCAAAATCTTGTTTTATGAGTATTGTTTAAAGTTGTTCCTATATATGATGGTTTTGGCAACAAAACATACTATGCTAAAAATGGTGATTGGGTTTTTTGTATTTCTTTACTTTTAACTCAAAATCAAAGAAATTAATATTTAAACCATTATGTGTAGTTCCAATTATAATTAATTTAAATTGTATTTACACATTGAAATTTCAATTGGAATTATAAATCAATGTCTTAATTTAATGTGTAATTTTAATTGAGAATTCAATGCTTACTTACAATTTAAACAATCAACTTCAGATAACCTCGATCAAGGAAATAACTCAATCGAGGGCTTGAAGATACCTCGATCGATGGCTTTACTTAAACCTTGATCGAGGCGTTTTCAATACATGGAACGAGGTATTTAAAAAGCTCAACCAAGCTGATAGCTCAATCGAGTACTTAAAAAAAGGCCCATAGCCCTTTTTTGCGGAAAGGAAATGCTGTGTGCATTTCAGGGGTTTAAACTATGTCATTAAATGCACATTAATGGGAGGACTTGGTACCATTGGATTCGCCAACAAATCCTCTATCTAGTGACATATCTTTTAGGAATTTTTATATTCATATGTTATTATTTTTTTATTTTATACTAAATCTTACCCTAAAAACACCTGCCAACAACTTCAAATGATGTCAAAGATAAATCAATAACATTCAAAATACACATCCAATTTTTTTTTTAAATTATGCTATTACTACATTGGTGCATCCTTTTCGAAAGGGTATTTTAGTTTTGCAATTTATGTGAAAAATCAAAATATTTGGTGCACACACGCACATGTGTGCAAAATGAAACTCATATATTCACTAATCAATTTCGAAAAATAATAATAAATATAATTTTTCATGAAAAATCAAAGGCAAGATATGTAAGAACTAGTGCATTCTGTCTAGATCATCTTCAGAAATTTCATTTTTTTAAATTATTAATTTAAAATTAAGTTAATCTACACACACAAAAGGAACTTGTTAACTTCTCTTGAAATTTTTAAGGACACATGTTTCATTAAATGAAAATTTGACACATTAAATGACATTCGTATATTTTCTAAAAAATGTCATTAGAAAGACAACATAATTCTCTAGATTTCATTTTTAACCACATTTCGAAATTTATATGGAAAATAAAAGTTTTGAGGGCTTGAAATTAATACATGGGTAAAATTTTCATTTTTAATCACCATATTTGGCAAAAAATAGTTACCCATCTTCATGGAATCACTCATACAAAGAAGGTGAACGTTGACGATCAAAACATTCACAATGAATTAAATATGCAAAAAAACCATTGTTATGAATATAAATAAATCAATAAACATGTTTACTAGAGCTAAATCCTAATCCTTGATAATCATATGTGGTGTACATACATGTGTCGTACACTGTAAAACTCCTCTCTTTTGGGATGAGTCTTAATACATCGTATACATGTATTCCTTCGCATAATTCCTTCAATTAATCAACAAATGGTTATAGCTAAACATTCATATTCTTCACTTGTCTTCTATAAGGGACTATAAGAGCCACCACAAGATGTTCATTCTTTGCAGAAAACCTTTGGGGGATCACTACAACATATTAATCTTTTTTTATGAAAGTTACGACGTTTCAATGATATTTTGTCACAGATATTGTTGAATAGAGGTTGTCGGAATTTCATTGCAAATTGGATTTCTGTCATAATACCGATGATAGTTCATTGTACTACCAATGAATAGTTGAAAGTCTGAATTGCGATGTTGAATGTTCGATGTTTGTTTGACAACCTCTCTTCAATGAAATTGGAGAAAAAAGTAAAAAATTTCATCGAATAAAGGATCCATATATGGTAGTAGATATTGTTGTTAATCACCACTACATGACAAATAAAATAGTTGTTGTTTTGGAACAAATATTAGTTGACGCCATCCACGGCTGTGCTCATTCGAAAGCTTCTTACTTCATCCTTGAATTTTTTGAGCCATGTGTCCTATATATGCTTCATGGCTATTAGATATGTTGGTATTTGCATGGATCTTCACTCACTTTTGTGTGAGACATGCCATCCCTGAAAAATAGCTAATTCTAGTTAAAGGGCCTTTGAATCCGTAGGATTATATGCATATGGCTCAATATCTTATGAGGAGGACCATATGATTTACCTTTTTTCTTTGATATATGGAACCTATCATTCCTACATTTTGGACACATATCTTTGTTCATATATCTTCCTCTATATAGAATGAAATCATTTGGGCATGCATGATATGATATGTACTCCACACCCAACATTTTAAAATTGTTCTTTGCCTCTTCATAGATTCTCAATAATATATTATCATTCAGTACTACCTTATCTTTTAATACCATGCACTTAGTGGGAAATAGAAATTTACAATGTCATTTAACGTTCATAATATTTCCGTTTTTCAATATTGATTATGTGCTAAGGTTCACTACAACAAATCACCCTTTTGGGGGTGATTTTTGCTTGAGGAATTTTTGCTAAACCCAACCTTCCTAAAAAAAAAAAGAAAGGTATTTGGCGGCGGTTCTTAAATCCCCCCCCCCGTCGCACAAAAAAAAAGTATTGAGAATTGGAATTTTAGGGGAGGATTTTAAAAAACACCCCCAATGGTTTAGTTCTGAGGAATTTTAGGGAGGGTTTTAGAAATACCCCCTCTAAAGGTGTGTTGAGGCCTAGAAAATTGCAGGCAACAATAGCAAGGGATTCTCCCGAGTTAACATTCCCAACTAGCCCATGACTGTTTGGTATGGGGAATCCGTCTGGTATGAGGTCTGGCTATCGTAGGTCAAATAACAAAAATAAAGGGTTTTACCGGTTGCAGCCCAGTCCACCGTGTATATTTTTGTGTTTTTAACTTTAAGTACGATATGCAAGTGCCTATCTAACATGCAGATTTATAAAGAATATGAGGAGCGGTCACAATGTGATGCACAGGTTCTTACCTCTCGTCTTAAACTCTCTCGCATCTGAATCACACACAACATAAAACAAACTAACTAAGTTGTCCATAGGGAGCAGGATTATCGTTTAATGAGTAATGTATTACTGTTCATGTATTAAGATAAATCATAGGTAGCTGCTCTTTGAATCAAAACACATAAACATAAATAAATATCTACACAACAAGATAGCTCATTGTTTGTTAAGACATTCATTACTCATAGTGGAAATCATCATAAAATAAACCAGAGAACATTAGTACAAGAACATAGGTTCAGAAGGTTAGAACGATCTCACAGTTAATGAAATACGACTGAAAATGAAATAGTTCCCCTTCAGCATCATTCTTTGCACAACATTTGAACATTCCACCCAAAAATTTCTCCAACAGGAAAAATTGTAATTATATTATTGCAAAACAAAATAGTTCCTCTTACAACAAGTTTTCACAAGTCTCACTGGGAAAAATCCCCTCTCTCTATCTAACTCTCCTATACTTATTCAAAAGGCAAAAACTTTTGGGCTGCCCCCAAATGGCCCCTGGGATTCCCCAACGTTTCATCTCCTACAAATGTCTTATATTTAGTGCTTATACAATTTACAATATATTACATTTAAACACACTAATAAAGCACTTAAGTGGAGGGCCCCGCTTGATTGTTTAGGAACTTCTTCCATGCTAAGGATTCTGATGCAATGTTCTCGAACTCAGAAGGCTCGAGAAAACAAATATTAATTTCAAAATTTGCAGCTTGATTTTTAATTACTTCAATCCTGGCTGAACTTAAGTGTAGTTGATCTCCCAGTAATTGCACACTGAACGCTGAATGAGCTACTTCGTCTTTCAAGATCCGCTCATCCAGGACCTTGACCTATTGAATTCTCTATTCATCTTCTTGATATCTATTCTGTAACATCTCTATGAACAAGTTGTGGTCTAGAAATGCATATATGCTCTGCTCAGCAACCACCTGACATTGGTTGTAAGTGATCAACAGTATTCTACAAAACTCAATGCAAGCTCCTTTCATTTTATTTATAGCCTTGTTAAATCCTTTCGCTATGTTTATGGAAAACTCTAACAAGTCATAATCTTTTTTTAATCCTTGTTGATCTTTTGCTAGTAAGTCTACGGGGATCTCCTCATTGGCCTCCAATCTTGCTATTCTTCCCGTCAGGAATTCTAAAATGTCTTGAGACCTATCTATGCAATATGAAGAAGTCTCCAAGAATTCTTCTAATCTATTATCTACCTACAAAACTCTGCATCTCTCTTCTTCTAGGGACACCTACAGCCTATGCATTTTTCTTCTTTGTGTTAAGACATGGTCTTTGAAAGGATGAATGCTGGTCTGCTATTCTTTGGCATCTTCCAAAGATGTTGCTAGTGAAGCAATTTGTTCTTTAAAATTTGTTGCTTGCACCTGAGATTGTTTCTCTGTTTCTTCCAAGGTAGCCCTTTGTATTTCCATCTCCCCAATCTTACTTTGCAGCTGGTCTTTTTCTGCATGAAGACCCTTATATGTTGTTCCCATCCCATCCTTTTTTGTCATTAGCTCCTGATATTCCTGCTGCAATTTTGCTAAGCTTTCCTGGGAAACTTCCAAAGACATATTGTCTACTTGGAGGGACTGAAGCTCTGCCTTTGAGGACTTTGCTTCATTTTGCATGTCTTCAAACTTCCTCTTTAATTTGTTTCCTTCATCTCTCTCCTTTTTTAGAGTGTCTCTCAATTGGGCAGCAATTTTCCTTGATTACTCAAGGTCTGTCATTCTTCGATCCACATTATCTTCAGAGGCGTGGATCAATGCTGCTCCAGCTCTGATTGTTAGTCTCGGGTCCTTGTTTGTCCCATGGACCATGGTTTATCATTTATCATCCTCCCTGACTGCCCCCCAGTTTTAGCTTTCTTGTTAGTACTCTTCACAATTCTTTTCTTTTCTCTGTCATAAAAAATGGTACTAAAGTCTGGGACTTCTTCCCCTTTCTTTTGTTCAAAAGGGATCAGTCTTAAGCCAGAAACAACAACCTGCCCTAAAGTGCTGCCAGCAGTTACAGCAGGGTCTTGAGAATCAGGATTATCCTGATCTTGCACTTGAGTGTCTGCAGGGTCATAAATTTGTTGCTATGTCATGGACCCTATTAGTTTTAGTCTTTCAGCTTCATGTTTCCTGATTTCTTCATCCTCTTTCTTTTTCCTTTCTTCTTATTCCCTCCTAGCAGCTTCTTCTACAATTTTTACCATTTTTTCTTCATCTTTGTTCCTTCCTTCTTCCTCACTCTTAATCCAGCTCTCAGCTTCCTGTGCTAGTCTTCTAGCATACTCCTCTCTTTTCCTGGCTTCCTCTTCATCGACTTTCTTTTGTTTAGCTTGGCCTTTCCCACCTTTAGTAGTGATCTTCTTTTTGAATCTTCTTTTTAATGTAGTCATGTTTTCTGCATTTCAAAAAATTGATTCATCCTTATCCCAATGGTTTGTATATTCAAAATGCACATTGGCTTCCTTGCAGTGTTCTGCAACTTTATTCTGAGAATCATTCCTATGGAAGTTTATTTCTCCAGTTCCTCTACAAACTCATCAGCCTTTTTAACCCTTGAAAACTTCTAACTTCCCAATCTGAATGGTATGGAAGCATAAGTTGCCTTCTTGTGCTCAAACGAAAAACTCCCTATGCCATCCAAGAAAACCTGCCTGACTGCCTCCTTCTATACCACATAATCAGTGGCATACTTGGGAAGCAGTGAAGGTGCCCTGGAGCAGCCATACATTCTAATATACATCCCATCCTCAGTTAAGTAGTAATCAGCATACTCCTCAATGAATTTCAATGCCTCTTTAGACATGCAATTACATTCTTTCAAGAAAATCATTGCATACAAAGGTATAATAAAGTGTTCACACACTTCTCTGTAATGGTTGTAGTACTTATGTGCCCATAATGGCTTGTAATTTGTGTATACCGGTGTTCTACCTCTGTCCCAAATACACCTTAGGTTTGGGAATGACTAGGTGCACAGTATGCAATCAATCAATATGGAGCTCATGTAGAACTCAGATTTTTTTTGGGACACCCCTCCTAGGGCTAAAGCAATGCAAGCTGAGAGACTGTTGGACACAATGTTTTCCCAGTTGAACACAATCCCTTGGGTGGTTACACAGAAGATGATAGGGACCCATCCCAACTTAAAAAAATTTCCGTGGGCTCTCCCAAAGATTATGTTTAACATTTAAAGCAATGAACCTATAAGGGGTTCTTAAGGTAGCTGTGTCGTATTCCCCCGATGGTCTGGTTTAGAAATTCTTACCAGGTACCAGCATTCTTTTCAATGTTTCAACCAGGTCAAGATTAATCTCCTTTAGCCAATCCTCAGTTAGGTAAACCTGAGCTTCTGGTAAGTGATAAGCTAATGATACATAACCAGGGCTATAAGCAGCATAGCTCTAGTTATCATTATTCACCAGAATCATTATAATTACGTCTTCCTTAGGTAGGATCCATCCAATTACTTCTGAGCATGGGAAAAGCTCAGGCCTGGTAGCAATCTTCATCAAAGCAGATCTTTCAATATTAGCATATATCATTTCTTCTTCAAAACCAATTTCAGGCACTTTATGGTGTGATATCAGTTTGTAAATTTTGCCCCACTTGTATTCAAGTTCCACTCCTATGGTGCATCTGGTGTCTTTGTAAATATACTTAGCCTTTGTGATAACTTCTACCTCAAGTTCCTCTTCCACTACAGGGGATTGCTTTTTCTGCCTCTTTGACATCTCGTACTCAGAAAAATTGCCCTGTCATACAACAAAAGTCTTTTAGGCCCCTTTATCTATTCGACCAATATTAAAAAAAAAATGAAGAAAACTATAGAATATTTACCCCGGCCATGGTAGCCCTAGCTAAATTTATGTACAATATAGAACCAGTGCTAACTATCGACTACTTCTACAAAAGATAAGTCTGCAAAAACCTAAATCCTGCTCATGACCAAAATTCAGCATGATCAACAAAACACCATAACTTCGTTAACGCTGTAAAGTTTCTCCCGACAAAGAAGCTAGTTTATCCTTGGCGTTATCGATTTCAAAAATAAATTGTCCTAAACTCTTGCTCCAAACAAGTCTCATCAAAGTGAGGTTTAGCCTCCCAAAAAATGTGACCCTAGCTTCAAGCATGCAGGCAACCCAAAACACCGAAAAAACAAAAAACCTTCCGATATTTTGAACAACACCAAAGAAAATGCCTACCACCCACAACAGAAAGGAAACCCCCCCCGAACGACCATATACAAACCAGGAAAAGTCGATGCAGATAGCGTAACGCTCATCTGCACCAGTCTCCTAAACAGTCGAAAAAGGCTTGAAAAATCATAACGGTCCCGCAATAATCATCAAGTAAAATGAGAAAAAACCCCTCTCCCGTCCACTAACTGTCAAAATTAAACTACATATATGCTGATAAACCCATAGACATGCGCCCAATTGACCGCAGTGAGAAAAAACCCAACCAAAGATGAAACCCTAGTTCAAAAAATCAACTGAAAGGGGGAGAACATAGTTAGCCTACCTAGCAAGGAGCTGTGTACTCGACAAGGAGAATTTGACGGATTCCAGAATGACACCACCTATGAATGAGCTCTCGATAGCTAATGTACAATGCCCAGTTCGATGCGATAATGACAGCATAGGCATAGGTTAATAGGAAAATTAATAGAAAAGAAACCCCTAATCCCCCATATATATATATATATCTCCTGGAAAAAACATTCGGTGGGAAAAAACATGACAATTGGGCGGCGGGGTAAATAAGGGATCGGTGATCAAGTATGCTAATGTTCTGCAAGGATGGAAGACAAAACAATAGCAAGCTCCATAGTGCAAAGAAAAACATCGGCAAACAATCCACAAGAAAACAACTCTCATCGGAGCTCAAACAAACTATCACCTCAGACTATAAATTGGTTTGATCACCGCAACGGCAAAAGCTGTAAAAGCAAAAAGTTTTGTAGACTAGTAAAAAATCGAGACAAATAAAAACAAAGCTTAAGCGAAACATCGATGAAGAAACAAGCATAGACAAATGGGAAAACCATCACGCGGGAGTTTAGTCTGTTACAGAGCTGCAACGACGGAGCGCAAATACACTAAGGATTTCGCAAAACAAAACCAATGGTGATCGCAAAGGATAAAAACCTCCATTGTGGTGTTCACAATTTCTCATATGAAACGACGGAAATATAACACACTAGTGTTCTGATAGCTATCAAACAAAACGCTGACAAAATAATGAAAGCACATGGATGGAAGAGAAATCTTTGTATCAGGTCTTCATTCAACAGCACCTACGCAACGGCAGATGCCTTGTTGACTCTGGTTCCGATTCATAGCTTCAAAAAATTCCGACAACAGGATAAGAAATCACTATAAGTCATAAAGGCAGCACCCGCGTAAACTATTCATTCAACAACCAACCTCAAGAATAAAAATGTAGAGAAAATCAAGCAATCCCAACCAAGCTAAGCAAGACAAATTTAAAAGGAGGGTCCCAAATTTTTAGAAATTTGGGAAATCGTTACAGCTGCAACAAGGTGTTCTTTAAGGTAGGTTTTAGAAACCCCCACCCCCCAAAAGTAATGAGAATTAGAATTTTATGGGTGGGTGTTTTTAAACCACCCCTCAATGTTCAATTCTCATGAATTTTGGAGGAGTTTTTTCAAGGCAGATTTTAAAAAAAAAACCTCCAAAAGTCTTGAGAATTGAACTTTTGGAAGCGGTTTGTAAAAACCCGCCTCCAGTTGCTAAATTCTCATGAGGTTTAGAGGGGGTTTAAGAATGACCACCACTTAATATATGTTTTAAGAAAATTTTCTAAAAATACCCCTAAAAGTCAAGTGAATTTTTCTTTTTGATGAGGGTGATTTCAATACCATTTCCAAAAGTTTAATTCTCGTGACTTTTCTTTTGGTGCGGTAGAAGGAATTCCCCTAAATATATTTTTCAAGTATGTTCTAAATATCCATCCTCAAGAAGAGTACTACAATTTTTCCACTAATTACCCTATAATTTACCCCTAATTAACCTCATAATTGACCCCTAATTATCCCTAGTTAACCACTAATTGGATCTAAATGACCTCTACTTGACCACTAATTACCCCTGAATAAGGCATTCTCACCACTAATGACCCACTGACAACCTCTAAATGCTTCCTATGTTTTTAGAAGGAAAATCTTGTGGAGAAAAACGAGGATTATTGTAAACATTCATAAATTTCATATTCCCTAGTAATCCCATTGAGGTAGACTATTGTGCCTAATGTTTTACTACTAGGACATGGTTTGGGATTAACCTATAGGGCCTAAGTTCATATAATTTCCTACTGGTATCACGTGACATGTGTAGCTCCACAAACAACCACACATGCTCTACACATAAAATAATTAGCATATGAGTGTCATATATTTTCATCATTTTGAGAATTATCATACCAAGGATGGTGCTTTATGCCCATTACATGGCCTATGGATAAAACAAAACACATTGGCACATACCATATATTTATATGGGGCTCACATGCCATGTTTAGTTGCTCAGGGAATCACAAATTCCCAAACCACATAATATTTGGCCTCAATGTTTCATATGATGGTGATTTCAAGGTTTGAAAGGAATGGCATGTTTCTTGGAGATATGGTCATAGTTTTCTACAAAAACATAGCTTCTAAATACATAGTTTTCTAACATGCCATGTGTGAGTCCTTAAGACACAACATAGGTCATTCATAGGAAATATTTGGCATGAAAGTAAGATGTGTAGGTGCCACACCTAAAGGTTTAGCACACCAAGGATGGTTCTCATGACCCAAGTCATGTTCTACGGTGAAGGTCTAGATTTTTAATCCATAACCCGATTCTTTTTGGTTCTACATAGGCCATACGTAAGGTCATAGCTCATCCTTTCCTAGTGATATGGATATGGTTTCCATTTTGTAGTGTGTCACATCATGGATGCTTCTTGTTCACTAATCCATGGTTTGATATCAAAACCCATGTTGTCAGGATATAACATTTGTGTAATGGGGTTCATGGTATTCACATAGCACCCCACATCTTGGCGTGTGGCCCTTATAGGGAATCCTTAGCCTACATGTAAGATATGGAAACCATGTTAAGGAGGGGCACAGTAGGGATGGATGTTGAGAACAATTCCATTATTTAATGAAAAACTTATCACCTTACATTGTAGCATTTTACTATGGATCTCATAATCCATGTGTGTGGTCCCTAACCATTATATTTTCCTTCCATGGGGAATGTTTGACCTAGAAATGGGATATGGTTCTCATTTTGAAGTTTAAAACACTATACATGGTTCTTGGTTCCTATGATGTGGTTCAATGCCAAAATGTAGTGTATTATACCATAATATTTTTCTATGGGTATCTCGATATATCCTTGTGTCCCATGGACACCACATAGGTCCTGCAAAGGGAATCTTTGTCATGTGATCAATATATGATGGCCATTTTGATTTTGATACACTGAGGATGGTTATCATGGCTTTAGAAATGGTCCAAGGTCAAAATATAAAATAAAGTGATGATAGAATTTAGTGACCTAACATTGGATAATGTTATGATAACTAGAATTTAGTAACCTAGTACCGAATAGAATGATGATATAATTTCGAAACCTAATAATTAATAAAGTGATGATAGAATTTCATAACCTAATACATAATAAAATGATGATAGAATTTATTAATCTAACACCTTTGATCTGGTTCTTGTTCCAATCATCTATTTTGTAAATCTTTAAAAGAGAATTGAACACATTCAACCTGCATCTATTAACAGGATGTATGATACCGACCCTAACATCAAATTTAATCCCATGAATATCCTTGCATATTTAAGGAGCATGGTTCAAGACATTGAGATTATGTTGGTAAATCTAAGGTGTACAAATGATGTCCTTGGTGTCTATGATAAACATCCATTTCTATGAATCAATGTTCTTTGTCACATTATCCCTTCTATGATACTTTTGCATGAATGAAAGGTTGAATAATGACAACAAATCCTTCATCACAAATTTGAGATATTCCAAAAATTGTTCAATTATGGGGGGATTAATTGCTTATACCCTCAATATTATTATCAATTATTTCTAACTCATGTTATGCATATTTATGTAAGTATTTATCATGATTAACTATCATCAGAGTGTTCATAAAGTTATGTATGTTCTTCATAGTGACCAATTTCATTCTTTTGGGAAATATTTTTGTCACGTAACTTGGCATCATATTTCAAGGATACACACCCACACACACATTTCTCAAAAATATTTATTGCTTTAAGTTTAATGACTTGAAACATAAATTGTATTATATATGGAGATGAAAGAAAGTATATAGATTCAATATTACAAATTTGGACATCTAACATGATAGGATTGGGTTGTCGATTGCAAAAAGAATATATTCTACCTTATTTGGATAAGCTCACATCTAGGGGGTAGTGGGCTAGTGGTTAAGGGGTTTAGTTTTGGGGGAAACTAGTGGGTACGTACTTTATGAGTTAACATGTGAGTTTTTTAGGGGTTAGACGTTAGGTTTAGGTACGAGTTTAGCGGCTTATAGGTCGAAGATTCCAAGGTGAGTGAATTCATTATATGGGTTGGGTGTAATAGGTGCATGAGTCATCTAGGTGGGTTGGTTGTGTTAGGTGTGATTATCGGTTGGAGATAGTAAGTAAGTGATTGATGATCCAAGAAGTTGTTCTTCATGGATTAAAAACCTTACACTTAACACCAAACTAATGATATCAAGGACCACAGACCATGAAACACTACATAAGCCCTACATATAGAATATTTGCAAACATGAGGTATATGGGCATGGATTGGATATTGAGTTCCTATTACATGGTCAGGGATTATAGCAGCCATGTTCTCCCCCATAAAGGGAGTATTCTTTCAACTACAAGTGAGAGATGTTGGTATTTTGATATTTGTGACACCAATAATGGATCTCTTTTCCCACACCATAGTCTAGGGTTTAAAATTATGGCCTAAGTTCATACCAATTTCTTATGGGGTCATGGACCATTATTATGCCTTTGAAAATCACATAGCATGCATCTGCATAGAAAATCTCTCGTCCACATGTGAGATATGGTCATAATTTTGAGGACCTGCACATATGGGATGGTTCTTAATGCATGACTTAAAATATAGTCAAAACTACCGTCTTAGACTATAACATTTTCCTCTAAAGATCATGTTCCATACGTGGGACCCCAAATTACCACCACAAACTCTACATGTAAGTTGGATATGGTCATGGATATTTTGAGGTTTAGAAAAACGTTGATGATTCTTTATACCTAAGTAAAGGCTTCATGAGCCATAATTTGTATGGTCCTTATCCACTACGTAGGACTTATAAATGGTAAATTTTTCATGTGAGTAGGATCTGGTGTTTATTTAAAGTTTGTGACACCAAGCCGAGTTGAATGCCAAAAATGTAGGTTGTCGGGTAAAAAATTAGTGTACTCTAAGGCTTGTCATGGGAACCATGGATGGTTCTCATGCTTTGAGCTATCATTCATGGACACAATTTAGGCATTATGTCATATGATTTATCTATGGTGGATCATCATGTGCCATGTGTGCGGTTTGAATCCACACCATATACTCCATATTTTGAATGGCTCATGAGTAGTATATGGTGGTGATTTCAATGTTTTACACATCATGGATGGTTCACATAGAATGGAGCATAGTCTAAGAAGAAAATATAGTGTTTTAAATGATAACATTTTCCTTTTAGACTCATGAGCACCTATGCAGATGAGGTCCCAAGTTCACCATACAAGACCTACATAGGGAATATTTAGGCTATAAGTAGGATATGATGGGAATATGTATTCTTGATTCTATGAGTGATATATAATCCAAATTTTTATTTTTGACACAACAAGGATGGTTCTTATCTCCCATGCCATGGTCCAAATAAAAAAATTCAGAATTTGGATCAAAAAACTTGTCATTAGGGCTCCTGGGACATGTGTGGGCCCTTGATCCATCTCACATGTAGTCCTAAATCTGAAAATTTTCCTCCTGATTTCAACATGCTAGTTATTTTCCATCCAACTTCCTTTATTCTCATTTTTTCCCCTCTCTGTGAAGGGTGACTTAGGTGGATTCCATTTGAAAACAATGGAAGCAAAAGTAGAGATAATCTGGCCAAAGTTTGAGAGGAGAGATGACCAACACAAAGTTTGAAAACCCATTTTCCTAGTAATTTGTTGTCCTTCTCCCCTCACTTTTTTATTGTCACTTTCATCCAACTATTTGCAATTGGTCGTATTAAATTATATTGCATCACTAACACCATTCTTCTTGTCAAAATTAAAACATATTTGTCAATTGCTCTAATCCACTTCAAAAAAAAATTGAGTCCAAAAAGGATCAATATCATTTTTCCATACTCACCATTCACCGTACCTACTACACTATTATGAGAAAAAGAAAAGAAATAAAAGTGATTATCTCCTATATCTAGGAAACCAACTCTTGCATTCTAGAAATATGTTCCCCCTATATACGGTATATCAGGTTTTGAATGACCCCAGATAAGGAAAAATGTTGCACTTGATAAGGCCAAATGTTGCATTTTTTTTACTAGAAATGGGCACTGCTTTAGTGCAAAAATGTTAATCTTGAGCATTGTAGAAGTTGACTTGCTAGCTGCAACACTATGGGAATCGGAAGTTGATCTCAATATGGGTTGTGGGTTAAGGGTTCTCCACACTATTTCATCCCTTATCTTGGTACAGAGGGACTTAACTCTCTCTTATTTTCACTCTCTATCTCAAAATATTGAGTACATATAATAGATAATTAACTTACATTAGAAGAATTACACTATCAGTCACATAGGCATAGGATGGGGCAGGAGAATATATAGTGTGAGAGGACTAAGAATCCCATAGTAACAAAAAAGAATTGATTATTCTCTCTTGCATGAACCCACAACACCATTGCATTCACATGCCAAACACAATGCTAGAAACATTCACTAGGTCCCCCTGTGATTTATTACACAATTTATGAGCCAGAAGTGAATAACTTGACCCTGAAATTTACACATAAGAAAAGGAGAATTTTTAATTGTATTAATAGAAGCAATGGCTTTAGTTTTAGTTGGAAGAGGAATTGTGGGATTTTGACACTTTTGGTAATGCTAAGTAGGAACTTGAGGGTGAGCTTGAATTTTTTTAATATTAGTATATACAAATGTGTTCGGTGGCCCAACAAGATGATATTTCCCTATAATACATGACTGGGGATGACTAGGGGATGATTTAACATCTATAAAACTTACTTTATGATAATAAAAAATATAGGTAGATATTTAAATACAAATATATTTAATCATGAAGGTAAACAAAGTTCATCTGATATAAGTATTCGTAAATATATAACTACATACATGAACCCAATATTAAAGAATATTAACAATTTATTATCCCTGGAATGAGTCATATAGTGAATACAAAGTTGTGTTAATCTAGCCGTAAGTATCAAATCTTTTTAAAACTATGTTTTCTTCAAAGTTTTGGCAATTAGTGCATGATGCGAAACATGATTAATTAGATCATACACGTCAATTTTTTTGAAACCTGAGTTTTCTCCAATGTTCAGCCATTCACGCATGATGTGAAACATATCAGGTGAGAATTTTGACAAGTGTCCTGCTGACATAGGTACACTTCAATGCGAGCATGTACACTATGCATTTATCCCAATGTCTTGTACTTGTCCTCTTGCGTGTTAATCTTCATGTACATCTCTAAAATGTGACTCACTCATAACTATTTGCATACTCCAAGTGTCAATGGTTTTGACTTGCATTTAACATTTTCATATTGCAGTATATGTTACACATAGTTCTCGTCGTCGTCATATTATGAGAAACAAACATCATATTTTTTCTCAAATCCTCAAGTTGTGAAGTTGAAAGTGGGTCAACATTAGTGATTACATGCCTTTGTCCACCACCGCACTTTCCTTGTGGTGAATGTGTGTTACCCCTAAGTGTAACTCCTTTTTCCCTTAAACAACAAGCGATTCCACCTCCACATTCCACATTCCTTCATATAGTGAGAGGTGCACTTTGGGTAATGCTCTGTCTCATTTGAAAAAGAGTGGTCTTGAGTTTTAAAGGTAAAAAAATAAGCTTCGAGAGGCTTCTTGAAGCTTGGCTTCAATGAAAACTCATCCCTATACTTATGGACCACCTGGGCTCGAGATCCATCCTTCTAGTATATCTCCACCTCACCCCTGAGATTATCAACCTTCCCTATCCTCCCATGGCTATAAGTATTGGCTCACCCTCATGGGTAAAGGGAGGAATATCATGTTACATCATCAAAATGATGGCCAAATATATCCAAGGAGAGTGAGCATTAGGTAGATAAGTTTAAAGCTTTGGAGGAAAGGTTTACTTGAGAAGAGACTTCTCGACACTAAGGATTTTGGTTGTAATGTCTCTCTCTATTTCAATTATGCAATAGAAGTTCATTTCCCATGAATGATATTGTGTATTAATCACTTATTTCTTTGTTGAACTCCTTAGTAATCAGCTTAGGATCATAGATTGAGTTTGGTACTTTGATCTTGTATATGCTTTGTTGTGTCCTTTTTGTAGGTTAACCTGTGGAGACCAAACACTTTAAAGGACAATCTACTACAAGTTGTGACATGTAAAAGAGATGATTCTAGAAATCTATTTGATCTTAGGGAAAGTGATTTTAGTTGTTGTGTCTTATTTATTCTATCTTTGAGTGTTTCACGCTAGGGAAACAACTTTTGTCCATGGAAGGTGAATATTTCTGGTAACAAATATGGAAACCCCATTCGGGAGTGTTAGAAATTCTAGTTATTCTTGGTTCGTTCCTTAATTTCAAGTTCAATTTATTAGTTGATCAGATCTACTAGTTGTTTAGTTGGATTTGATTTGAAATTGATTAGATCTTCTTAGATCTGTCCAAATATACCTTATTTTCTTCATTTCCTTGCTTATAATTCTTATAGTGATGCCAGTTATTGAACATTAACATCTTCTTTTGTTTCCTTGTGTCTTGTTTTGAAATATACAAGCACCACTGCACCTAGGAAGTGTTGTAAGAGCGGTCACCACACCTTTATCAGAGGCAATAGGCAGTGCAACTGCATTAATCTAGTGGATAGCGGTGCCATCGATCTGTTTGTGTTGGAAAAGCATAGTGTTGGATTAGTAACGCTCTATATTTTGCTATCAACCAATAGTTCTAGGTAGGGTTCCAATCTCAATTTGATTTTGAAATTTGGCATTTGTAATTTGGGTTTTGAGTGTTTTTTGGCTTACTTTTTGAGGAAATTGAGGTGTATTTTTGAAAAAATGGTGGGCCAGGAATCGTATATTCTGTAGTATCTTTGATATATATGCTCTTTGCATTCAAAGAAAATTTTATATTTCTTGGATTGGATGTTACATTCATTTCTTTGCTTGAAACCTCTTGCTCCTTTCTATAGATATTATTCATCAGAATTGGAAAATTTGCATTTCATTTTCGTGTGCATGTTTTGGTTTTGGTTTGAGTTCTTTGGAATTTTAGTGTTGAATTGTGTGGGTGATTGAAATATTGTGTTTATATTTTAATTTTTTTTGGGGGGGAAAAGAAAAATATCTCTCTCCTTTCCATCTATAGTTTTCATTGAAAGAAAATACTTGCATATTTTTGAGCGAGGTCAAACATTCCATGCATTCACTTAAATGTATAATATATAAAATTAAGCGCTAGTTTAAGTTTAAATATTTAGCAACTTGTTTGTTAGGTTAGATACATGTTCCAATGTCTTTAAATGTAGGAGTTGTTTTTATTTTCTTGTACTGCATCCCGAGGATCACGTCGTTCTTCCATGTATTGCTAGTATATCGAATGACCTTTCACGTACCCTTGAGGTATATACAAAGGTACTTCATGTAATCAGGGGTATATCGAAAGGCCCCTTTCGAACGGTTGTGCATTAGACAACACTACTATGGAGTGGGGCTCCCATGTACCTTGTGTATATAGGAAGACACTTTCAGGGATCTTGAGACCAGCTAAGAAAAGCGCTTTCACCATCCTATCATCGCAATACACTGAGAACAACACTCAGGGGAATTTATATGCACATGCAGTCCAACTAGTCAGGTATTTAGGAAAGGGTACGGTCCCAATCCTCCTTGTCACATTTTATTGTTGGACCCTCTGGTATATCCCAATTTGTGGTGATTTGACAATCCTGTGAGGATCCAAACTTTCAAACCACTCCTATTACATGTTTGATTGTTTCTTTAGATTGATTAGTGCATGTTTCCTATATAGTTAAAAGTCTTAGAAAGAGAGATAGTTTTGTTATATAGCTATGGATATTCCTTCTGGTACTACCAACCAAGAGGTCCCTTCTCAAGGGGAACATTTTGTTTTTTATTCATTTGGAAATGTTGGTCCTCCTCTCATGGCCACTTTGAGTCTTCCCAGATTGACTATAAGATTACCTATATGGTTATTCTTTCATCCGATGATTCCAACCCCAGCTTGTGTCTCAAATGTTAATTCTCCTTCACAAGAACACCAACCTCTTGTGAATCCTCCATATTCTTCACCAGATGTGTCTTCTCCCCTTTCTCCCTCTTCTCATGTTGAAAGTTGTAGTACTAGTAACCAGGTGAATAAGAAGAAGAAGAAAAGGAATATTAATATATAGCT